>BLBF01017234.1:0-19618 GCA_015471245.1 Laticauda colubrina
GCCCCAGTTAGTCTTTTTGAGTCAAGTGCTAGTGTGAGAGGCTTAATAGGAAAAGATATTTGAAAATCAGTGAAAGTTATCTTTCATACTGATTTGTATGTAAAAATTTTAAACAAGTAGGATAAAAGCTAATTGAAACTAATAATTCAGGAGATAATTTTTAAAAAATAATGAAGAACAAAGCCAAAAGTACAGAGAAATAAAGAAATATAAAGAAATAAATTCTGATTTTCTTTTACAACAGTTATGAGTATAAATTTAAATTGACCTCTTACTCGAGAGTTATGACATACTTTCTTTCATACTTTTTCACATGTACTGTGTCTGCAAAGTACTTTTGGCGTTAGTAGTTTGAGAAACGATCCTGGAATGAGGACAAAGTGTTCACAGCTGTTTGGGCTTCCCTAATAGTATGTGAAAAAAAAAATGCTGGATTTTTTTTCACTGTTGCTTTTGCAGCTGTTCATAACCCTGAGTCCACCTCATCTGATTGATTAGACTTGTCTGAAAATGGTTGAAATTGTATGTTCATGTTACCTTGGAACTCCTCACTGGAGTTCATGCCAGTTATTTGATCAAAACCTCCGTAAACCTAGAGATGGCAGATAGTTTAATTCCCAACTTTTAACAAAGTTCTTTCCATGTGGGTGGGTGTGGGTGTGGATGGGTGTGTGATTTTTCATTTTATTACATTGGCTATATGTTAAGCTGCTTAGTTGGTGTGATAGGATTTTGATATTAGTAGCTATGCTGTTCTAAAATGAGCAGAATTCTTTAAAAATGCCAGTATTCTTTTTTAATTACAATTATAGCCAAGAACCTATAGTGTCTGAGCTCTAATGTAATTTAAATGTTTCTGAGTCTTTGTCTTCTATTTAAAAGGTGTTATTCCTCCTTACCTACACAGATAAGCCTATTGGAATGCAGCCTTTCATCTGCATATATTTGACCTGGGAACTGTGCCCAACTTCTAAAACTAGATAGATGAAATCCTTTCAAAGCCTATTGGACTAAGCCACTATAATATGACCTTGTGATATTGGATGCAGTTGGGAAATTGTCACTTATGTTGAATGTTTGCTTCAGGACTATTTTACAGATTTAATCACCAATGACAGTATCAATTATTTCAAAATGACTAAGAGGACATATCCCCATAGACCTATAATGATGGTGATCAGCCATGCAGCTCCCCATGGCCCAGAGGACTCTGCGCCACAATTCTCTGAGTTGTATCCAAATGCTTCTCAGCACATGTAAGTGAAACTTTGTTCTGTGAACGTGCTGGTGGTTTGCCACTTCATTGCTGACTGCCCTTTTCATGTGTGTAATGAAATGAAGAGTTGATATCAGTCAGTCACCTCTTTGCCCTGCTTCAGTTCTTGAGGGTTCAATGAAATACTCCAGAATATTCCATACTTATGCAGAGGTCCCATATTTTCTTCTTTTTGAAAAGCATAATCTTTATTTTTTTGTTTGAGGAAAGTCTTGTAAGCACTTTTGGCAGTGAGAAACACTGAGTTATCATTTGGCTTGGTGTCTGGACTGTAGATGCCTAAAGTGGTTAGAAAACCTTATTCTTCCATCTTTCTTTTTTTTTTTTCTCCTTTGAGTTGCCTGCAATTCTTTCAATTTTCTCTCTGAACATTTTGTCTCATTTCTGTACAATTGATATTAAGTTTGCCCTAAAGTTGATGGAGGAGAAACAGTAAAGTCTTGGTTTTGTGCAGTGGATTTTACTCATTCATGGTCGTAGATGCTGATCACATATTTGCACACTTTCTCAATTAAAAACCACTGAGTAGAATCTACAAAATGGGTATGAATTAACATAATAGTGATCTTTCTTTCGATGTATTTTCTGGTGTGTTTATAATGTGGTAGGCACATTTGCAGCCTAAAATGTATTTCAGAAAATATAGTTCATAGTTTCCCTAACTTATGCTGTGTGTATAAAACTAAGCCTGAGATAAAAGGTTGCACAAGAAAGAAAGCCAGTTTATTTCACCATTTTAAAACAATGGAAAAAATATGCTATATTTTTGACAACTATGCTTCTTCCCACTCCATTCCACCCACATCTCCCTTGCTCTTGCTTTGATATCTTAATTGGTGCAATAAATTCAGACCCAAATTTAACACCTTGGAGTAGCACCATTAAGTCTGGTTAAAAAGACACAATTCTTAAAGGTTTGTGAAATGCTTTATTTTAAACTGTTTTAAGTGAAACTTTGTAAAATTCAACTCATTTTTGAATATTTCAGATGCAAAATATCTTCAAAATAGCTATTTCTAGCTTGAAATACTTTCAAAATTATTAAAAGAGCTCATTTTTGTACTTGAAATTAGGACACTCCAATTCTCAAGCGTTTGTTTTTGTCTATTCCTAGTTTTGAGACCCCAAATGTCTAACAAATTATCAATACATAAATGTACATATAAATAATACATAAATACACAATGCAAACATAATTTTAAGACACAAATGTTCACCAACTCTTCACCATGAATAAGCTGAACCAACCATAGTCATGCAGTCATGGAACTGAATGGTTAGAAAGAGTCATTGAGATCATCTCGTCCAGTGGTTCCCAAACTTTTTCAGTCCACTGCCCCCTTTGTGAAACAAACTTTTCTCAGTGCCCCCCACCCCGGGATGGGATTCAAATGTCTGTGGGTGTGGCCTATTTTGAGGGCATGGCTTGCTGGTCATGTGACTGGGTGGGCGTAGCTTGCTGGTCCTGGCTGGCTGGTTTGCTGGCTGGGCATGGCTTGTTGGTCACATGACCAGATAAGTATGGTTTGGTGGTCATGTGACTGGATGGGCGTGGTCAGGTGACTGGCAAACCAAATACAAGTGGTCCTCACTTAATGGCCAGTTGTTTAGCAAGTGTTCTAATTTATGACTGGCCTCCCCAGAGCTACGTGACCTGTTTTTGGAGTTTTGACAGCCATGCACATACATACACACACACTCCCTTCTAACCCTGCTGGAGCAGGTCATTGCACTAGAATCGGCAAAGCATCTCTGATTAGATTCTAGTAGTGAATAAAATCTAATCAGAGATGCTTTGCCAATTCTTGTTGTTTTATTTTTATTTCTTTACTTATGTTGCTGAATTGCATTGACATGTGTGTCCCTTCTTGTGCACAACTCAGAAGCTTTTATGATTCTTTGCAGCAAAAATTACCGATCTCTGGCTTTGCTTGACTTTTCAAATGTGCCACTACTGCAACGTTTTAGGTGTGAGCCCTGCAGGTCCACCCTGCTGAGCCCACTGCACCGGAGGGACTTGCCCAAGCAAGTTCGAGCAAAGCAGTACACCAAGTCAATGGGGTGAGCCTGAGAGAGGGAAAGACAGAGAAAGAAAAGAAAGAGAGAGAGAAGAGAGAAGAAAAGAAAGAGAAAAGGGAAAGAAAGAAAAAGGGACAGATGAAGAAAGAGGGGGGGATGGAAGAAAGGAACAGAAAGAAAAAGAAATAAAGGAGGGAGGGAGGGAGGAGAAAGATAATGAGATATCTATTCTAGTCCAATCACCTGCTCCACAGGGTTAGAAAGGAGTGTGTGTGCGTGTGTGCGTGCGTTTTCTCCTTGTAATTTACCAGTACATTTTGGTTTTGCCTTCTTCAGAATTGGCACTGTAATACATTAGGGAAAAGTAATTTTTAGGGTGGAGATCTAGTCCAATGGATCCTGTTTAAAGCCTCAACAAAATGTGAGAGCTTCCTGATAGTCTTGACCATATTTCGTTCACAAAATCTTTAATAGAAGCCAAAGATGTTTCAATGTGGAAAAGGGCCTCAAACTAAACTAGGCCTGATGCATCAGGCCTCTCTCTCCCTCTCCCTCCCTCCCTCTCAGACTGGCTTTGTTGTACTTTCCCAATATGCTTGCGGGGCCGGCGCTTCGAACATGAATGGATGGATGGATAGAGAGAGAGAGACAGAGGGAGGCAGAGAGAGACAGGTAGGTAGGAGGATATATTGGTAGATAGGTAGGTGAGTAGGTAGATAGGCAGGCAGGCAGGCCAGCAGGCAGGAAGACAGACAGACCTTTTGGATGTATGTATGATTGGTAGGTAGGTAGGTAGATACGGGTAGGTAGTAGGTAGACAGAAACACAGGCAGGCAGGTAGGTAGGTAGCTAAGAAGGCAGGCAGGCAGATCTTTTGGATGGATGTATGAATGGATAGACATTCAGACAGACAGACTGCGACAGCGGTGGAAAGTAAAGCAAAGCCACCACCACTGTATTCAAGGTGCCGGCTCCGGAGAAGTGCAACAGTCAATAGGGTGAGCCTACAGTGCCGGTGTCTTGAACACCCCCCTTTTAGCACCCCTCTGCCAGCTCCCTTGGGGGCACTAAGAGGCGGCAGGGGAGCATTTGAGGTGCTGGCACCGCAGGCTCACCCTATTGAATGTTGTACCAGAGAGGTGCAAGGGGCTCAATGGGGTGAGCCTGTGCATTGAACGCAGCAGTGGCATATTGCAAAAGTAGAACAAAGCTACCTGCCCTGGGCTTCCTCAACCCTGCCGTGCACCAGGAAGGAGGGAACAGCACCGCCTTCTATGACGTGAATGCCCTGAGAGGAGGGGCAGCTTGGGAGGCTGATCCCTGGCAGGAGGGGCACCCTGTGAACTTGCTGTCAAGCATGGCAACTACAAAGAGGAGTGGACTTGGCTGAGTAGGATCCTGGATATTGGGCATGTGGTCAAAGCCCCCCTTCCTCTGCCTCACCCTAGGTCAGGGATCTGCAACCTTAAACACTCAAAGTGACATGTGGACCTGTTTCCCACAGAAAACAAAACACTGGGAGCCCCAAGACATGGGTGGGCATGGCAACTCAATGGCACTCCCACTGAATCACATGACCCCCCAAGTTTTGTGGTTTTCTGTGTTTTCTATGGGGAACACGTTGCTCTCTCTCTCTCCTCCCTCCCTCTCCCATCTCTATCTCCCTCTATCTCCCACTCCATCCTTTCCTCCTTCTCATCTCTCTTTCTTTCTCTCTCCCTTTTCTTCTCTCTCTCTCCTCTAACTCTTTCTCTTTCTCTCTCTCTATGTCTCTCCCTTCCTCCTTCTCCCCCACTCCCCACACCCCTTCCCAACTCCCACACCCAGAGAATAACAGTAAGGAAATTTGGCTATGTTCTTTCTGTCTCTGGAAAGATACAAAAATAAACCTTGCATTCCAAAAGGAGTGACAGTCAGGCTGTTACCTCACAGTGCGATGAGCTTGCTGCCTTAGATCGCTGCTGAATCCTTGCAAAACCGGGCAAAGACAGAGAGGGGAGCAGACAGAACTGAATTCAGCTGAATCTCTTTCCCTCCCTTTGTATCTCTTTCTCTCTCTGTGTGTGTATCTCACTCTGTCTCGCTCCCTGTCTGTGTCTCTTCTCACTCTCTCAGAAAGCCCTGCGTGCTCTCCTTGGGGTTCTTCACTGTCCCCTTTTCTTTCTTCCTTTTGGAAATCTGGGCTGGCTGAAGAACAAGAGGAGTAAGAAGGGGAGGCGGGAAGCCTCCACTGCAGCTTCCGCTCATTCCTTAGCTAGCCCGGATTTCCAAAAGGAAGGAAGAAAAAAGGATAGCAAAGAGCCCCAAGTAGAGCATGCAGGACTTTCCGAGAGTATGAGAAGCTTCTTTTCTTTCTTCTTGGCAAGTTTTTGGAAATCCGGGTTGGCTGAGGAATGAGCGCAAGCCATGGCAGCGGCTTCCTTCCTATCTCTCCTCTCCTTCTCCCCTCGTGTGCACCCTCCAGGCCCCACCACAGCCAGCTCCATGGCTGTTCTCTGCTCTTGCAGCACCTGTGTAGCACACTCAAATTTAGTGCACTTGACTCCATCTCCTCCTCCTCCTGGAGACCATTACAATGCAGTGCATTGGAGCTCCCTCATTCGAGGCGCTGTCTCCAGAGCGATGCAAGAGTCAATGGGATGACCCTTCAGGGTCTCGAACGCCCCCCCTGCCACCTCTTAGCACCCCCCTGCCAGCCCCCTTGCCTCTTAGTGCCCCCCTAAGGCATTCCCCCCCCAGGGGGTGGTGCTGACCACTTTGGGAACCACTGATCTAGCCCAACTCCTTTCCAATGCAGGAAATATGGTAGAGATACCATAGCTATCTCTAACAGATGGCTGTCCACCCTGTTTAAACACCTCCCATAAGAGTCTATCATCTCCTGAAGCAATTTGTTCCATTGTTTAACAGCTGTTAGCATTATGAAATACTTCCTGATATCCAATGAAAAGTTGCTTCTTAACTATTCCATATTCTGCATTAAAATCCTTTGGATTTTGGAAAACAGCTATCACATTTCTCCAGATTTCTCCAATTTAAATATCCACAACTCCTCCAATTGTTTTCTCATAAAGATTTTTTTCCAGGTCTCTTAATCATCCTAGTTGTTCCAATGTGTCAGGGTTTGTCCAACCAGCACTGAAATGAGACCACAAATGACTTGATATTTTCACATTACTTCTGTTGATGCAACCTACATTTGCTTTATTTCCGTCAACGCTGTTGGCTCATGTTCAAATTGTAATCCACCAAGACAACCAGTTTCTCTCAGGAATATTGCTCTTCCCTACTCTACATTTTTGCCTTTGGTTTTTCCTTTCCAAATTAAGGTTTTTCCTTTCCAATTAAATATTTTCTCTTGTTAAAATCCATCTTGTTGCTCTCAGCCTATTGTTGCAGCTTGTCAGTACCATCCTAAATTCTGAAACTGTATTAATCCACTATCTACCCTTTGTATATGTCATCCACATTATGTTTCCTATGTTCTCCCTGAAATCATTAGTAAATATATTAACAGTACAGAGCCTGGAAGCTTTGTGGTATTCAGTACTTCTTTCCACTTTACAAGCCACTCCTGTAGGCACATAGGGATTTATGACTCTAATGAGTTCTATATCCATCTCCTGGGAGCAAAATCCAGTCCACATTTTGCTATCTCCTCTATTAAGGTTTTGTCGGGGAATGAGCCACACTCCCTTGACAGACTGTGGGGCAACAGATTGCTTCTATGCTCCCTCTTAGCAGGGAGTCTTTGATCACCACCACTGGAATAGCAAAGAGCTCTATTCAGGCCGAGCACTTAATTTTTAAATACTGAAAAGATTGACTTTCTAAAATTCTTGACTTTCTAAAAAGTATGCATTATCACTTCAGCAGCTAATGTTTCTTCCCCCACCCCAAAAATAAACAGGATAGCAGACAGGATAGCAGGATGAGGCAGGCGAGGTAAGGAAGGGGAGGGAGGACTTGCCTGAAGCCTCTCAGACATGGCTGTGTTCTAAAATTTTAATTAGAAGCAGATTTCATAGAGTGGTTGAAACTAAGGCCAAGTAATAGCCCCATTTAATCATTTTTAAAGCATGTAAGCTGTACTTTTCCCATCGCCCTCTACATATGGGGGAGGGGGTGTCTGCAGCTGACAGACTCCACTCTCCATGGAGGCTGTCTGCACAGTTGAGAGCTCTGATTGACCAGGGTTTCCAATTAAATGAAAGGTCTTCATAGACAAAGGAAGCCCTCTTTTGCAGTGAGTAGCCTGTTACCTGCTGGAAATGATGGAGGGCAAAGCAGAATTAAATTGTTTGTCTTCACACTTGCCCGCATTTTGCATGTGGAATCTGTGCTCACTTTAAAAATGATCAAAGAAAGCTCTCTCGCATTGAACTTAGCAGCCACTTCCACTCTTCTGTATTAGAAGATTGAGAAAAGTGTTGGTTGCACTGAACACTATATAATATTAATATCTGAACTTGGTAACCTTGGAAACTTTTGTTAAACTCAGTGTGCATTCCTGCAAATATGTAATAGTTGAAGCCAAACTGATTTGTGCTTAAGTGATTATAAAAAGTGTCAAAATACAAATCAGAAATCACTATTTTCTCCCAATTTTGGGAGTATTTTGCATCCTTTATTCAGTGTTGCTGCAGGTTATTTTAATACTGAAAAATTAAACAGAGTAAGAACTTATTTGGAGAAGTAAAAGAAGAAATGGAAGATAAACTGCCAATTTGCATGGCTAAATTGCTAAAGGAATGGTTTCTGCAGTTTAATATGCTGCCAACTTATCATGGCCAGATAACAAAGAAAAAATCCAATGTCTCCCTGACTTTTCCTTTGGCATAGCTCATTAAAATAATGGCAAGAGCAATATAATATTTGTTAAGAAGTGTCATTGTTTGAATATTTAACTATTGATGATTCTTTTTGTGGTGAAATATATTTTGGCAACGTTTTTTTTCTGGGAGATAGGTTTAAATTTAAGCTGTCTGACTTTTCTTTTTTGGTTTGTTTTCTATTAAATCAGACTAACAAATATATAATGTTAGCAATGGGAAGTAATATTAAAATGAAAGACAAAAGGATTGAAAGGATAGAAAAATATATTATGTACAAAAGAAATATTAAAAATGACTAAATTGTTGAAAGTTTTTGTTCCTTGCGACTATGTTGAGAAAATAATATAATTTGTTCATGGCTAAGACAGTCAAAATTTTAGCCACAGTCTTTATTTCCACATTACTGTATTGTACTTTGTAGAATTAAATGCAAGTAAGAAACTGATAATCACATAAAGATAATATCATTTACTGAGGTCAAATAGAACTTTTCAAACTGAGTCCCAAAAGGAATTGAATTTTGCAATTCCTTATTCTAAAAAGTATCAACAGCTGGAAAAATGCCTAACAATTGGCTTGAAAATGATCTTTGTCAGCAAACAGTTGAATCCTAACATAGTAAAAATCTTAAAGCATACAAGAAAGTGTTTTAGAACAGCAGTCACCTACTGGTGGGCCATGGCCTACTGGTGGGCTGTGAGAAAATTTTGGTGGGCTGCAGCATGCTGAGGCAGGGAGGTGAGATAATCTTGCAGTCTCCCTAGCAAACCTGTGTCATGGTTGCTACCTTCTGCCTCAGCGCATTGAGGAGACTGAGCAGCAGTAGGAAGAGCACAGACCTCCTGAGCCGCAGGAAGCGGCTTCCCTCAGGTAAAGATGTTGCAAGGGGGATGCTCGACCCCCTCTTCCTCCTTGCCAGAAGCGCTCACATGCTCAGCGGGAAGGAGGAGGTTTGTCAGGGCTAGAGGGGCAGTGAGCACTTTGTGCGTGAGCACTTCTGGCAAGGAGGAAGAGAAGCTCCTAAGGGGGCACAAGAGATTATGCCCTCGCCTCGCAGGCCAGGAAACACCTGGGAAGGGCTCTACCATGATCTCCCATGCCATTGCCCTAAGGAGCTTCTCTTCCTCATCACCAGAAGCACTCACGTGCTCAGTGGGAAGGAGGAGGCTTGTCAGGGCTCAGAGGGGCAGTGAGTGCCCTGCGTATGAGTGCTTCTGGCAAGAAGGAAAAGAAGCTCCTGGGGGGGGGGTCGAGCCTCCCCCCTGCAACATCTTCCCCTGAGGGCATTGCTGGAAGCCGCTCAACCTCTTTGATGCACAGAGGCAAGAGTCAGGAAATAACATTAGTTCAGAGGTTCCTTTCCCCCCACCCCTCACAGGCCAGGCCTATGCCGCGATCTCCCACGCGTATAAGACCATCCACCACCAGTAACACCCCTGTTGCCCTACCTTCCTGACAGCCATCTGGTTTTCAGCACGTGGCTCATCAGCCTCCAGAGTGGAGGTTGCCTGCTGAGCTGAACCATGCGCGCCCATGCCTGCCATTCTTCCAGGCGGGAAAGTGACCCCTCTCGGCTTGGACTCTGGGTTCGTGACTGGTATGTCTTAACTGGGACCAGGATGACTTCGCCTCACCTGCAGGATTGCCAAGTAGCAGTTGCCAGCATCTTTCTCCATATGCCAAGTCTTACCACAGAAAAGAGAGCAGCTGGAGTATCAGTGTAGCCACTTGGTTAGTTCATAATCACCCTAACTGAAGAAGGAGATGCTGGAGGAGGAGGAGGAGGAGGAGGAGGAGGAGGCGGCAGTAGTGGAGAAGTATGCCAGGTATTAAAGACCTGGGGTGAAGGGGAGGCTTCCAGGTGGAGGGAGGCTTCCAGCCTGGCCCTTCTTTCCTCCCTCAATTCTAGGCAGCCACACCTGGAAAAGGAGGGAGAGATTTCCTCTGACTTGGAGAAGATATGAAATGACAAGAGACCAGATTTGGGAGGGGGACTCTGCTTTTCTTGTTATATTTTTTGTTATAATTAAAAAAGCATTTTTATATTTAAAAATATATATTTATATATTAAAATTATTTTTTAAATAGTACATTTATATTTAATATAAAAAATAAAAATTTTATATTAAATATATTATCTTTTTTAAAAAATTCATATTAGTGGTCCTCAGGATTTAAAAGTATGAGTTTGGTAGTCCCTGAGGTCCAAAAGGTTGGCGACCTGTTTTAGAAGATATAGTAGTATAATAAGCTATTAAATAATATAAAAGGAATATAAACAGAAAGATCTTTAAAAATAAAAATCATACTGGAGTTAAATTAATTTTAATAATTTTAATTTTACCTCCAAGTCTGAGAATTAGATATTCTTTTGTATGAAGTTGGAGACAAATTTAAATTGAACTTCTTTGGAATTTTTAGAGCAAGATAAACAATTCAGAATACAGCCTAAAATGTGTAAATATTCTTATTGAAACCTAATTAATTCTGGCTGATTTAATGTAATTCAGAGTAACCAGGTAAGATACCAGATGAATACAAAGATAGTCCCTGATTTACGACCATAATTCAGCTCAAAATTTTTGTTGCTAAGTGATACAATTGTTAAGTAATTTTTGCCTCATTTTACGATCTTTGTTGCCACAATCATTCAGTGAATTGCTGCAGTTATTAAATTAGTAACACAGTTGTTAAGTGAATTTGGTTTCCCCATTGACTTTCCTTGTCAGAAGGTCACAAAAGATGATCACATGACTCAGGGATACTGCAACCGTCACAAGTAGGTGTCAATTGCCAAGCGTCCAAATTTTGATCACATGACCATGGAAATGTTGTAGTAGTCATAAGTGTGAAAACCGGTCATAAGCACTTTTTTCACTACCGCTGTAACATTAAATGGTCACTAAACAAACTGTTGTCAGTTCAGGATTGTTTGTACTGGCAAAATGTAATTAGGAATATATAGTAAATTTCTTATTCATTCAAAATGTAATTTATAATCTGGATATCACAGAATCTTACCGCTGTTCATGAACTGCCATCCATCAAATATTTTCAGAATTTCTGAGTAGTGGGACATTCTGAAACCAAATTGGAAGGGAGAGAAGAAAACGTTTTTATTTTATTTACACCATTTTATTATACTTTGTTTTTAATCTTTGTACTGAACGGAGGCCTATAAACCACTCAGATCATCAGATGCATTGTAAATAAATGCATAAATATATTTTCACTCCATTTTTCCCTTCAGCAATCTGATTTTTAAAAATTATCAAGTTGAAACATTCCTTTCACGTTCAGAATTGTCTCATATATATATTTCCCTCATCCATGCTTTCTGTAGGACTTATTTATTGCTAGTAAATGTACAAGTTTTATATAAAATCATCTATACGCTTAAAGTTCAATTGAATAAAGAGAACTACCGAACCACAGGGATTAATTAAAATAGGATACAAAGGACTTGAAAGTAGTTTTACGTCATATCTACTGTAAATATGCAAACACAAGCAACTCTTAGAAAAAATGACAAAAAAATTAAAAGTGGTTCAACATGCATCATATTTAAAAGTATTATGAAGCATCTCTAATTTCCCCGAAACACATTAACAAATTATATTACTATTATTAATTTTATACAAAACTGAACAAGAGACAAAATGAAGTAAATTTTTTATTTGTGGTTGAATATATATCTTGAGGAAGGCCAGATTAAGATTAAAAAAAAGGAGACCAGAGGAGAAAATAAATTAGAACTTAAAAAGGACTGTGGTTTATTAAAAAAAGGACTGTGGTTTGAAACTTGTAGTTTCAAAATCTAACAGACAGTGTGCAAAACAAACAAATGTGTGATCATGAATTGGAGAGAAATAGTTTGAGGAAATAAGTTCTATAGAAAAGGGAGAAAATTTTCAATCCACTAATGTGACTTTGGTAGCAAAATTTAAAGAAAATACAGTTTGCTTTTTCCTGCTTTCACTAGAGTACGGAAAGATTTCTGGATGCCCTGAGCTTGTCAGATAACAAAAATGACTGAAAGTTCAATAACATTTTAAAATTTATCTCCCAAATAGTATTTCTTCCTGCAGGAAAAAACCTTATTACATTCTTGTAATTTCTTAGGGTAGTTTGGACAGAACATATATGGATCTTTGAGATATTTCCCAATAAATGGCAAAGTCTTATCAGCAGGGAGCCCTCTCAGTTTCTACTGATAATCTTCTGGCAGAGCTAATATTCCACCTAATATGTTCTGCTCGTTGTGGAATTCCAACCATGTGTAAATTGCACTGGTGAGACTGAGATTTGAAAGACATTATTTTGGCCTGGAGAGTATTAGCCTTCAATAATTAAGTTATGGGTGTCTCAGAGGACATTAAAATCTTTGACTCGGGACATTCTGTTTTCAGCAGCACCCAATGAAATATTTACAGCACAAACAGTAGCATTAGTGTTATATTGTCCCATATCATAATGAGAACAGACATAACATCCTTTTTAATGATGGCTGCAGCCATTGTCTTGGGGGCAATTGGGGCAGCTGCGTCTCTGTGGGCAGCATCCAAGCATCAACAGATTGTTTAGTAATCAAAATGGAAGATAAACACGATTTTCTGGCTCTAACCATGGCAATTATATAGAAATCAAGATAACGGTGCTCCAGGGAGTGGCATGGTATGTGCATGTTTGGTTTTATTTTGTTTGTTTATTTATGTAAGTGCAGAATTGTGATGCTGTGAAACTATAGGAGCTGTCAACTGTAAAGAATGGAAAGCAGAACAAATGTTGCCTGATAACTTGGCAAAGTTAGGTGAAAAATTATCATTATTACCAAAAAAACTATGATACAGTGTCTGTCTGTTAATGAGGAATGTCTGTTAATTAAGCAATTCCTTTATTACACCAGTAGGAAATATTATTTTGCTATTGAGTAAGGGAATCATACTTATTCTTAATTTTTCTAATTCTCATGACTGTGATATACATATAGTATAGAAGTTTACCTACATATTAATTTCAAAACTGTTAATTTTTCAGAAATTAGTCAGTGAAAACAAACTTGCTGTGGTACAGCCAGCAAGCCTGAAAGTTGCAATCACTGCCTGGGCGATTTTTGGAGTTTAAGCCCACACCTTTTAAAGTGGCCAAGTTTGAAAAACACTAGTCTATGGCTTGTGAGAAAGAGATGAACTTAGACTTAGGGAGTCACACAGAACACTCATATTCCTGACAAAGTTGTTTTTTAGGAGCATATTGCCTTTATTATTTAAGATATTGATTAATGTTTATGGAGATTCTTAGTCAACCAGGTCATAGTTGTCCCAAAGGTATTTTTTCAAGAGTCAAGTGGATTTTCTAGTTTTTCTTTGAAGATATTTTGCTTCTCATGCTAGAGGCTTTTTTAGCTCTGTAGCTGAAGAAATTTCTTGGATGAGAAGCAAAACATTAGCCTCAGAAAAGACTAGGTAATTATAATATTGGGATTATAAATAAATAATATGCTGGAAGTCAGATCTTAGAATTGTATGAAATAAACTAGGTACTTAAGTGTGATTGCTTACTCTCAACTGGTAATCTATAAAAAAGCATTTCATAACCTTGCATTTTTTTCTGAAAGTTATTTTGATGTGCAGTTATTTTGATTTTACAGTTTGATTAGCTTAGTCTAAAGAGTCTTGATGCTCTCTGAGCATGGTGGTTTGTTTGCATTGATGATATCACCTTGTTGGTAAGATATTCTCTACTATTGGAGCTTAATGTATATTATCTTCTCCTGCAGAACTCCTAGTTACAACTATGCACCCAATATGGATAAGCATTGGATCATGCAATATACAGGGCCTATGCTTCCCATCCATATGGAATTTACAAATACCTTGCAACGCAAAAGACTTCAAACTCTGCTGTCAGTTGATGATTCCATGGAAAGGGTAAGCAAATAAAAATGCTTAAAGCCATTCCGTAGTACTATATTCTGCTCTGTTTTGAATATTGCTGTGGTAGAAAATCGTTGTCCCAGAGTTCTACTTAACATTCCATTTTGAAATGAATACCCCAATTTTTATTCCATTCATTCTTGCAAGAATACTGATTGAAAGGCAAACCAAGTACATGAAGAAGGGTAAGTTTTCATCTGGTAAAATAGATAGCATATACACAAGGGTTGTGTAGTGAAGCATTGTAGTGTACAGGTAGTCCAAAACCTATGATCACAACTGAGCCCAAAATTTATATTGCTAAGTGAAGCAGTTGTTAAGTGAGCTATGCCTCATTTTATGACCTTTTTTTGCCAGAGTGGCTAACTAAATTACTACAGTTGTTAAGTGAATTGTGTGATTGTTAAGCAAATCTGGCTTTCTCCATTGACTTTGCTTGTCGAAAATCAGCTGGAAAGGTTGCAAAAAGGTGATCACGAGACCCTGGGACAGTTTAACTGTCCTAAATCCACGCCAGTTACCGAGAGCCCAAATTTTGATCATGTGACCATACTGATGCTACAATGATCATAAATGTGAAAAAAGATCATAAGTCACTTTTCAGCACTGTTGTAACTTTAAATGGTCACTAAACAAATAGTTGTAAGTCAAAAGGTATCTGTATGAGTCCCTTGGTGTTCTGTACTAATTAAAGCTTTCTATAATAGGAGCTTCCTTGGGTTGTTTGAAATATTTAATTCATTCATTGCAAAAGTTTGATTTCAGCTGATGAAAAAGAAAAGTTAAATCATATTTGAACACATTTAAAGAGACTTTCTGTGTCAGTGATAGTCTCTAAAGTTTAATATTACAGTCATAATTGCTTGTTTTGCAACCAAACAGATTCATATGACTTGGAGAATATCAGAATTGCAGAGCCCTGCAAAAACTTCCCAAGGTGTACATAAAATGGAAAATGTGGTTTGTTTCAAGCCTGAAACAAACAGCCCCATTTGAAATAATCTAACAGAACAGGGCTGTCAAACGCTCAGCTTCTGGCTAGATGAGTCAGGTTCTGGCCACCCCCACCCCCAGTTTAGCAAAGGGGAACAAAGTCCCAATGACGCTGCCATGACAATGTGAGTTTGACAGCCCTGTAGAACAAAAATTTAAACCAGATTCAGTCTTTTATCATATCAAGCTTAAAATAAGTTGAATGCTCAGGGATTCCAAGACAATGAGATTCTTACTGCCTTTTCAGCATTCCATCCGAGTTCTATAAAATTAGGACCCAAGATTGCTGGGGGACAATGTGCTGACTGGGTAAACTGCTTAGAGATGCTGTAAAGCATTATGAAGCTGTATATACAGTAAGTCTAAGTGCTATTGCTGCTGCCTTTTTTATGGCCAATGAACTTGCATGAAGGTTGGGAAAGGTGGTGATGGGAAAGGTGGCATTTAAAAATATCATAAGTAAAGCATTTTTACCCAACCAATAATTTAGAAACTGTTAAGGGGTTCAGGGAAGACCACAAAAGTCTTCAATTAAATACATCCCTGAGATGCTAAGCAACACAGTACAAACCAAAGAGAGGAAGCTAGAAAGACAATTTGATATTCAATATTCAAGTTAACAGAAGCCTGCCCATACTTGGTGAAAACAAACCAACCAAACTATAAGTAAGTAACTAGATGCAGACATGGACAGAATGTTGATTTCCTATGGGTGCTACCATTTCTATCAAGTTTGTTGTCATCTTTCCAGATTATGTTTAAGTTAAGCACTGTTTGCTTCTTAAAATGCTTAATTATAATTCTCGCAGAAAAAATATGGAATATTGGTTGAGCATAAAACAAGACCAGAATGTTTTCTGAAAACTCTGATTAAGCAATAGTTGGGACAATTATATGCTCATGTGTTTATTTGTGTTTGATTGTATATTCACAAACATATATCACTCAAAACCACAGCTGAATCAGCAAAAGTTAAACAGAAGAGAAATCAAAAGTTCATCAAACAATTCCAAATGTTAGTCTGTGTATTTTTGAATACACTCTGGGAACTTAGATTCTATAAGTCATAACAGCTTACACAAGACTTCCCACTTCCAGATAGGTCTAACAAATCATTCAAAGCAAATTAATCTCAGCAACATTATTTCATAAGGCCTCATTCTCACAAGCACATTTATTTTGTATTTACCTGACTGCTATCTATATCACAAACTTAAATTTCACCATAGCAGAATTAATTTAAAAAATAGCAATAGTTTACTTACCAAATAGGCAGGCAATGGCATGTTAGTTGTCTTTTTTTTCTGACTGGACTGTGGCCAATTCTGCTGCTGTTGAGAAAATCGTGTCTATGTTTTTAAGGCAATAAATAAGTGTGTGTGGTCTCAGAGTTAGTGCATTTTATCTCGTAAGATAATTAGCAACCAAAGACATCAACAGTGAATATTCACAATAAGGGTGGGATGAATATAGTCAGCCCCTCAAAGTAGATCAGTATAGGAAACCAATGCCTCATAGATCACTACTACCCTTTATTGTAAAGCTACAGTCATAGAATCTTACAAGTCTGAATGCATCCTTCCTTTTATCCATCTTCATGTGAGCGAGGGAAGACCTTGCTGAAAACTTTTATTCATATTAAATTTTAGGCCTGGCCTCAAGCTCCTTTTCTCTGTTTCCTGGGTAGCAGCTCTTCCTTCCACCCTCTGCACCTAGTGCTAGACACAGGTGAATTGGTATCTGAAGAACAGCTTTCATGGGGCACCAATAGCTATATAACCATAGGGAGTGATGTTCAGGTGCACCCACCAAGCCACGCCTACCAAACCGGTGGTAAAACTTTTTGAATCCCACCACTGCTTGGGGCAGGAGAGTTTTATAGGGCAGATAAACTGGATCTAGTTATTTAGCCTTAAATTGGGAAGAAAAAAGAAAGGATTTAATGTAACTTATAAGTTGTTTCTTTATGTACAAGAGATAACCGAAAAGTAGGGTTAAGGGAAGGGAGAATTAATCTCCCCATCTAATACTTGCTACACTACATTGTAGTGAAGCATAAACTCATTAAAAAGCAACAATCTGTTCAAGTAGAATGGCATCAGGAAGATGGAATTGCCTTCAAGGCAGACAGCTGTAGCAGTCCTGCGGCAAGTAGTCAGTTTCAGTTGCAGCAGTTCCCTTCTTTCTCTGGGCCTACAAAATGAATGTCTACTTTTCCTTAAGTGGCATGGGATGTCTCAGATCAGCCAAGCCAAAATCCTGCTTTTGAACTGATAGGCTTGGAATTAAAAAGAAAAAAATAAATACTTGGCACCCAAATCCATATCTGATGGAATTTGTGTAATCTCTTCTAGAAGCATGAGGTGAATGTTTCATGGTTGCTGGATTTTAATTGGTTTTAGTGACATAGCCCTAACAGAATTGCTTGAATGTATAATTTGTAAATACTGCTTTGTGTGTATTTATAATAGTTGATTTAGCATTGGTTTGTATTGATTTTTTTCCCATTTATTGCATTTCAGTTATATCATATGCTAGTGGAAACTGGAGAATTGGAGAATACTTACATTATTTACACTGCTGATCATGGTTACCATATTGGACAGTTTGGACTGGTCAAGGGAAAGTCAATGCCATATGATTTTGATATTCGTGTTCCTTTCTTTATTCGTGGTCCAAGTATAGAGCCGGGATCAGTGTACGTTCTCCTATGTCTGCAGCACAGCTGTTGTACCTAATGTATTTGTAAGCACATTTGATTGTCATTCTTGTGGATGATTTATTTCATCAAGATTATTGCAAAGCATGAACAAAGAAGAGAATCTTTTTGTTACTTTGTAAATGTTATTCTTTCCAAAGTTTGCTAGAAATATAATGGCATATTTCTTTTTATTGGTACAGCCCTGGACAGTTATTTTGTAACTTGCTGCTATGATTTTAATGGGGTCATTTGAGGATATATTTAACCTACTGTCGCTTTACTGGGTATATAAATATTTAGCCACAAGTCTGCTGACTCAAATAGCATGGCTGCTTTATCTTACTGCATAACTTAATACATTCTGAAATTAGCGTTCCTCATCGTAATTCACTGCCCGGTGAAGGAAATATGGAAGAAACTTGAAAAAACCATTGCATACAATGTTGTCTTAAGGAGCCATACTTATATAAAATGATACTCAAATTCTTTTAATTCTACAAAGATTTGAGGTATTTCTTCTAATGTGCACAATACAGCTCTGACCTTTTCTGTTAATTTGCAGAGTATCTCACATGGTGCTGAATATTGACCTTGCTCCAACAGTTTTGGATATTGCAGGACTTGATACACCCTCAGATATGGATGGCAAATCTATTCTAAAACTTCTGGACCTTGAAAAACCAGGGAACAGGTGAGCTGAAACATTTTCTTGAAGACTATTTGGCAGCAAATGCCTTACTTAGACTTTGAAGCAGATGGAAAATGAAACATATCTAAACAAGTACAAGTGACCCTTGCTTTCCTAGCACACAAAACAATTTTAAAGATCATATTTATAAAATTGTGAAAGTTGTGAGCAAATAATTTGCTTGGAATAAAAATAAACTAGTCATCTTTTATTCAATAGCTAAACACAGCTATGAATGCCAACAGTAAATAATTGTTGTTTTGATTTTAGGTTTCGAACAAACAAGAAAACCAAAGTTTGGCGTGATACATTCCTGGTGGAAAGAGGGTAATTATTGAAGTTGAGTGAATTCTAGGAAAATTGCATGGTGGGCAATTCTGTTAATTCTGTATGGAGGAACATCCTTTGTTCAACCTTGTTTTGCTACAGTTAACAGTGCAGGTTGTGAACCTCATTCCTTGCCATGCCAGGTTGACTCCAATTGTAAAAGAAAATCATCTTGGATACTTTAGAGAATGGGAAGAAGGCAAAACAGGAACAATATTTGGGCTTTTTCCATCTACCCAGTTTTAGTAATACAAACTTTTTCCAATGGCACCTTTTAGAAACTGAGGAAAGGAACAAAACAGCAAAGCCCAGCATTTTAATAAGAATGAAATTGGTTTAGTTTTAGGACTACACTGTCCCTCACAAGCCAGCATGCCTAGAAAAGAGAATCTGTTCTGTCTCGCTCTTTTTCAACTGTTTGACAAAAGACACTGCTGGTTTGTGTCTTTTCATCCTTGCCCCAGTCAGATATTATCACAACTGAAGAACATAAAAAGGGGGCTGCCAAAGTATATGGGCTGAGGAAGGAATCCTTCCAACTCTTGACAGCTTCCATGTTAAAAGCTTATGGTGAACAAGCTTAGGAATGCAGTGCAGGACTAAAGGGGAGGCCAGATGCCAACTCTTATTCTGACTTTTTTTCTTGGCTTGTGCCAAGAAATGATTGTTCAAATGTCATATCCGTTTGAGTTTATCCTGCACATTTTAATGTAGAACATATACCTTTCTTCCATCCATGCATTCCTTCATTAGGAGAAAACAACTGCAAGAAATGCAGCATTGAATTCTGTCATTCATGTTTGTCCTTCATATACATATGCATATATATATATATATATATAT
>BLBF01017235.1:0-20879 GCA_015471245.1 Laticauda colubrina
GAGAGAGAGAGAGAGAGAGAGAGAGAGAGAGAGAGAGAGAGAGAGAAGGAGAGAGAGAGAGAGAGAGGGAGGGAGGGAACAAGAGAGAGAATCCTTGAGTTATGATGGCATTGAGGGAAGCTGGTAAGAAGTTGCAAGTTCCATTTAGCTTTTTAGGAGGCTCTCAGTTAAGTAAATGACTGCTGCTGGTAAGAACAATGCACAAGTGTGCAAATAGTGGGGGAACCATGACATGCATTCAGTAGGGCTTGGAGTGGCTGCTGCCAGATGGGGCAAAGGTATGTGATGGTGTGTAAGGGTTGAGGGGACATGGTGGAAGTGCAAAGGGGCTGAGTGCATTGGTGGGAGGACTTAACACAAACAACTTGCAGTCTTCCCTACTATCTTGCCCTGTCACTTTGCTTACTTCCTTTACCAGCAAGGAAGATTGCAAATTACAATCACATAGGTGGGTGCTTCAACTGTCATAATTGCAAACCGGTTGCCAAGCACCCAGATCATAATCATAGCCACTTCTCATTCAGTACCTGAATGAGCTTTAAACAGTAATAATTGAATGGCTGTTACCAGGGTCTACCTGTGTATTCAATCAACTTTCATTCTTCTATTCATTCTTGACCATCCACTTTTACCTTAATGGTTCTAAGTCTACATGAAGGGAAGTAAGCAATAGGGTGCCACAAGGTTCCGTCTTAGGCCCAATACTCTTCAATATCTTCATTAATGATTTAGGTGAGGGAATAGAAGGAGAACTTACCAAATTTGCAGATGATACTAAGCTGGCAGGAATAGCTAACACCCAAGAAGATCGGCTCAAGATCCAGATGGATCTTAACAGACTATAACATTGGGCCATATCTAACAAAATGAAATTCAATGTAAAGAAAAGTAAAATCCTACACTTATGCAAGAAAAAAAAAAAGTTCACATATAGACTGGTAAAACCAGGTTCAATAGCAGTAACTGTGAGAGGGATATTGGAGTCTTAGTGGACAACCAGCTAAATATGAGCCAGCAGTATGCAGCAGCAGCCAAAAAAGCTGATGCAATCCTAAATTGTATTAACAGAGGAATACAATCAAGATCAAGGGAAATACTAATACCACTTTATAAAACCTTAGTAAGATCACACCTAGAGTACAGCATCCAGTTTTGTTCACCACATTATTAAAAAGATGTTGAGACTCTAGAAAAAATACAGAGAAGAACAACCAGGATGATTAGGGGACTGGAGGCTAAAACATACAACGAACGGTTGCAGGAACTGGGCTTGGCTGGTCTGGCAAAGAGAAGGACCAGGGGAGACATGATAGCGGTCTTCCAATATTTGAGGGGCTGCCACAGGGAGAAAGGGGTCAATCTATTTTCCAAAGCGCCTGTAGGCCAGACAAGGAATAATGGATGGAAACTGAACAAGTAGAGATTTAACCTGGAAATAAGGTTCTGACAGTGAGAACAATCAACCAATGGAACAGCTTACCCTCGGAAGCTGTGGGAGCACCATTTCTTGAGACTTTCAAGAAGAGATTGGACTGCCATTTGTCAGAAATGGTGTAGGGTCTCCCACTTGGGCAGCGGGGGGTTGGACTAGATGACCTATAAGGTCCCTTCCAACTCTGATTATCTGTTATCAGTTATATGTTATAGTGCAGACCAAGTTGAGGAAATTTAAGCCTTGCTGAATCCTATGAACATGTTCTTTACTCCATGTTTCATTTTTTATGTTTTGGCAGTCAAACTTTCCAGCATATTTAAAATTTGAATTGTCAGCTGGCAATGTTTCCTTCCCTAACCTTCAGGCGTGCCTATCGTTGAGACATATTTTGTAAACGATGTAATTAATTTCCTTATTACATGAAAGACTTTTGTAGCTGTTTCAAGCTGCCACAGCATATTAAATAAACAGTGTTCACTTTTTAGACTTCGGTGGGACATTTATTGCACTTTAATGATGTTGAGTACAAAGCAACATTAAGACTCTTACAAAAAAGCAATAAAGGGGGAGCATCATAATCTACCTCATGTGGTTTATTGCAAAACTTTCCAGAATTATGTTTGTCACCATTGGTTCTCTGTAATTTCTTCAACAGACAGAAGAGTTGTTTATTGTTTTTTCAGATAGCTTAGTCTGTGAAAAGAATGTAGCAGGAAGATGGAAGCATAAGGTCCGGGATTACTCTAAGAAAAGGCAGAAATATCAGAAAGCTACAATACATATAGTCAAGATAAACATTCCTATATATTCTTACATCTATAGGTTCCTAACAGACAGGAAGCAGCAGGTGAAGCTAGGCAGAATCACATTCTGATACCTCTACAATTAGCACAGCCCCTCCCCCCAGGCTGTGTGCTTTCTCCTCTTCTCCCTTCATACCAATGACTGCATTTCAAGTAGCCCATCTGTTAAAATTCTGAAGTTTGCAGATGATACAATAGTAATTGGTCTTATTCAAGACAGCAATGAATCTGCATACAGACAGGAGGTTATACAACTTGCCTTATGCAACCGTAACAATCTGGAACTGAACACACTCAAAACCATAAAAATGGTGGTAGACTTTAGGAAAAACCCCTCCCATACTATCATCTCTTACAATACTAGACAACACAGTATCAACAGTAGAAATCTTCAGATTTCTAGGTTCTATCATACCACAAGATCTGAAATGGTCACCTAATATCAAAAATGTCATCAAAAAAGCACAACAAAGAATGTTCTTTCTGCACCAACTCAGAAAGCTCAAACTGCCCAAGGAGCTGCTGATACAGTTCTACAAAGGAATTATTGAGTCTGTCATCTTCACTTCTATGACTGTCTGGTTTGGTTCTGCAACCCAACTGGACAGAAACAGACTTTAGAGAGTAATTAGGACTGCAGAAAAAACAATTACTACACCCTGCCTTCAGTCAAGGACCTGTATACTGCATGAGTCAAAAAGAGGGCTGTGAAAATATTTACAGACCCCCTCACATCCTGGACATAAACTGTTTAACTCCTCCCCTCAAAACGATGCTATAGAGCATTACACACCAGAACAACTAGACACAAGGACAGTTTTTCCCGAACGCCATCACTCTGCTAATAACAAATAATTCCCTCAACACTGTCCAACTATTTACAAAGTTTGCACTACTATTCCTGTTAATCTTCTCATCACTCCTTATCCCCCCCCTTCCCCTCCCACTTATGACTCTATGACTGTAACTTGTCGCTTGTATCCTTACGATTTATATTGACTGTTTCCTGGTATGATTTGATTGCTTATTGTACCCTATGACTATTATTAAGTGTTGTATCTTATGATTCTTGACTCTTGATGAATGTATCTTTTCTTTTATGTACGCTGAGATAATTTGCACCAAGACAAATTTCTTGTGTTTTCAATCTCACTTGGCCAATAAAGAATTCTATTCTATTCTTCTTTAGATTTTATGGTCAGAATTAAGCATTAATTTTGCCCAAGATCATCATTAGAATAGCAAAATGTGATTATTTTTATATAAGAATGATTTGCCTATTTCCAACTTCCTGGAGTTGTGAAAACATCAATGATAAATAAATAAATTCAAATTTTAGCAAATAGCACATGCTTTATCACTTTGGTACTGGAATTATCTTTCCTCACTTCTATATTCTCCTATTACAATGTAAATCTACCCAGTATTCTTCCACATGATTGATATCAGAGTGTAAAAACATAAAAATGGGATTGTTTATTAATTACCTGTCTATTTTCTGAAAATTATGTATATAGAATCCTAGCAGTTTAAGTAGTGGCTTCAATATTCAGTGAGATATCCTGTTTACTCAGGGTGCTGCCTCATCAAGGGTAAAGTCAACAAGTGAGTGTTTTATCTATTTAACTCAAGAACTGCTAAGAAGCTGTAAATTTCTGTTATTCTACTCCTTTGTTGGGCTAATTAACAGTGGTGGTAGGTGCACCATTCAAAGATCTGAAATACCAAGTTAGGGACAAATCCTTCAGGATAAAATGTATCTAGTCACTAAGAATTGACACTGACTTGATGGATCAATCTTTTTGATAATGATGTAGCTTCCTGGTTATCATGAATGAATCACTTCTCATTGAATAGAGCTGTAAATTTATAAAATAAATTACTACTTTTCTACTGGAATTATTTTTCCATTAGTAGCTGTGAATACAATAAAGAATACAATAAAGAAACTTTGTATGCATCTCAAAACATTAAATTATGAGCAGAGTTCTGCCGACCTCTTTTGGTAACGTTAAGAAGTGCAGCCTCAACTTTTTCAAATCAAAGGCTTTCCATAGTGCTGCCTCTTTTTCTTCTGAAACAGAGTAGATTTGTATGGTGCAACGGTATCTCAGCTCTTGTGCCTTTTTCATTGGCGACAGACCCCAGGGATATGTACATGTCTCACTTTTGGAAACTTAGCAAGCATGGTTTCATTAATTGTTCAGAAATTTCATCCAACTCTGGCCAAAACAAAGCCAACAATAAAAATTAAGTTTAAAGGGACATGAAAATCATGCAAGTAGTTTTTGAAATTGGCAAATTATAAATGTATCCTCTCCCAACAAAATTCACCTGAAGGACTTTTAGCTTGTTTGCATTTCATTAAAAAAAAAACTAATTTGCCTAAAAACATTTAATTTTTTTTAATTTATTGCCATAGGAAGGGTGAGTATAGTCATTTATCCAGAAGATAAATCAGAGTAAATATATATATATATATATTTAAAAGGTATATGAATTTAAAAAACAAAGTATATATAGAAAGAAAAATCTAAAAGAAGTTTTAGATGAGGTGTAGGGGATCTTAATACAATATGTGGAAGTTACAGAGCATCATGATATAATGAATTGGGTGCTCATTAAATCTAGTTTATAGCACTGGTCATTGTCTGACAAATTTTGAGCGCTGCTGCACACAGTCTGCGAACCTGCTTGTTGTAGCAGGGTTGGTATTTGAGAGTAGCTGGCAGGTGAAGAATTTCCCTGTACATCCTGAATATTTATGCAGTAATGGTAAGATGAGGGTAGTATGAATGTCACTATAGTACATAGATTAATGTTTAACAAGGTGCAAAAAGAAATAAATGTTATCTAGGGTATTGTTGCCATCTATGTTTTACTGGACTGTCTTTTCTTTCCCCACAGAAATGGCAGTGTATTGAAGACGCATCTGGAAAACTACGTATTCACAAATGTAAAGGGGCCAGTGACATTCTTACTATTAGAAAAAGAACACGAAGTATACATTCCCAGGGATATAGCAGCCAAGAAAATGACTGTGATTGTGGGGAGGCTGATTATCAGACCAGTCGGGCACAAAGGAAAAATCAAAGAGGCTTCATGAGGACATCCAGTGTACAAAGTAGGTGATGATAGATTTGAAAAAGCCAGAAATCTTGATGGGCAGCAATGCTAAAGAATCATTTGTTCCTTATAAGTTGAAAAAATAAAACCTGCCACTGTATTCAGACTCAGTTGTTAGAATGGGAATCACATCTTTGAATTATCATCCTAAAAAATATTCAGGTGGTAATCTGGAAGAGCAAAGATAAAATCTTACAAAGAATGTATTGGTTTTACATTGCAGAGCATTCAAAAATTAAATTTCCCATCTACAGAATTTGTGCAATTCATTTTACGAACTCATTCTTCTTTCTGCATGAAGCAAGTACAAGTACAGTATATTCATTCAATATACATTTTTAAAGACAAAACTGAATTAAAATTGCCCATCCAGTCCAGCCATCTAGAGAAGGCCTTCAGAAAGTCCTGCCTCCTTGCAACGTTTACATTTGATATAGATAACATGTTAGCTGTATGGTAGCTCCCACTTTGTGGAATATCTTTCTGATGGTTAAGGCACCCAATCTTTTTTGCATTTCACAAACTAGTGAAAGTTGGTATGGCCCTAACTGATTATGGGCAACCATTATAGGCATTTTTATATATCATTTTCATGTTGTATTTAAATGATTTTTGTTTTGTTGCTAGCCATAGTCCGTCAAGATTGCAAAGGATTATAATTATTTTTAAATAAATAATAATTTTAAAAATGTAGCAAGCCATCTTTAGTAAAACTGTGCCCCGAAATGCAGAATTGGAAATAGCTATCACTATTTATATTGTTTATATGGATTGTATCGACATTATCCAATGTCTTGGTTATCTTTCAAAGAGTATGCATTGTATAGTTTCCTTTTGATGAGTCTGTGATCTTATGCAGAATACAAACCCCGGTTTGTCCATACTCGCCAAACTCGGTCCTTATCTGTGGAATTTGAAGGGGAAATATACAGTATAAATCTGGAGGAAGAACAGGAGAAGGAGGAAGAAGAGGGGGAGGAGTTTCACATCCTTCAATCAAAAAGCATTGTTAAGCGGCATGGAAGTTACAGTGAAGAGGAAGAGGATAAAACAGAGGAAGATCATCCTGAAGATGGTGATGGAATTAAAGCAATGCTTGCTGATGGAACTAACACAGTTGGCCAGCCAGATTCTGTCAGAGTTACTCATAAGTAGGAGTGCTTTACTTAATTGCTTTTCATTATTTTTTCAGAATCCTCTACTATATGTGTTATCCCAGGTAGCAAAAGTAAATATAGCCCCAGGGCAGATTTCAGGGATAGAAAAGAGAAGATCTTAGTGGATACATTTTGAGCAAAAACAATGTCTGCTTTTCATTTGAGGATGAATATCAAATAGTAAAGCCAAAGGGGCATGGATTTATCTAGAACAACTACAGAAGATCTGAGACATGAAAGCTAGAGCAGCACATAAGCCCTTCTGCCAGTTTCCCTGTGTGGCCATTCCCTCTTTTCTCAACTTCCCTAACTGAGCAGGAAGGTCTGAAATTATTTTTACCTGGACATGAGCACACTCTTCCTGAATTAGAATTCAAGATGAAACAGGTTTTTAATTGCATGGAGGATTTTATTCAAATTAGGACAAGATAAGAGCATTACAATTAGAATAAAATTCTTTCATTGGCCAAGTATGATTGGACACAAAAGGAATTTGTCTTGGTGCAAATGCTCTCAGTATACATAAAAGAAAAGATACATTCATCAAAAATCAAGAATCATAAGAATCATTACCATTTAATAATAGTCATAGGGTACAATAAGCAATGGAATCATACTAAGAAACAGTCAATATAAATCATAAAGATACAAGCAACAAAGCTACAGTCATAGAGTCATAAGTGGGAGGGGATAGGTGATAAGGAGTGATGAGAAGATTAACAGGAATAGTAGTGCAAACTTTGTAAATAGTTGGACAGTGTCAAGGGAATTATTTGTTTAGCAGAGTGATAGCGTTCGGGAAAAACTATCCTTGTGTCTAGTTGTTCTAGTGTGCAGTGCAGTGCATTTTATACTTAATGCAGAATACCTGGGAACCAAGAAGACAAGAAAAGTACATTTGAAATAGGACTAATTTGTACAATAGAGAATAATATTTTGGGGAGCTTTTAAAGGTAGGATAAATATTTATGGAGGTAGAAGGAGAAAAATAACAATTTTAGGGATAGTTTTGTATCATTTAAGTCCTGGGAAATGCAGTAGATATATCTGAAAGCAAATAACTTTTCTTGAAATGTCTGTGTACTTAAGTGCTAATAAACTCAGATTTAATGTTTAGATATACTGTCCTAAGACATTAGTATTGCTTTCTCTTTGGAAAGCTTTTAGACCAAGGGCTTACTACAGTTAACTGTTAAAATAGTTGGAGTTGTTTGCTTTTTTAGTGCTGTGCAGAGTCCTAGAATTTGGGCTGGGCAAGATATCTCAAACATATCACAATTTATTATTTTTTCTCTTTATTCTATCCTTACAGATGTTTCATTCTTTCAAATGATTCTATTCATTGTGAAAGGGAGCTATATCATTCAGCCAGAGCTTGGAAAGATCACAAAGCCTACATTGACAAGGAGGTTGGAAGGACTTTTTCTTAATTTAGAATTAGAACTGGTATTTTGAGACAGAATAATTTATCGGAAAATATATATTGAATGAACATTTTGAATGATATTGGAATTGGATGTACATTTCTGCATGGTGATATATACAATATATGTTCTTGGAGGTAATGGTGAACTATTGTTCAGTGTTATGAGAATAAGACTTATCTATGGTTCTTTCTTTTCCAGTATCTCTTTTTGGATTGATCCCCACTGTCATTCACTGTGATTTCTTATAAAATACTAATTTGGACAAATTATGTACTCCTATTTATAATGATACAAATAAGACAGCTTCAGACAATGGACCATGTTTCTGGGTTTGATTCCCTAAATCAGTCTTTCCCCACATGAAACTTTTAAACATATTGGTATTGTGTAATAACAACTCTTCTCACTTCAAAAAACTAATATAAGAAATGGAACATGAAAATCTAAACAGATAGACTGAAAAGTAGTCAATATCTTGTGGTAATCTAAATCACACTAAAGAACATTCTAAACACTCTATGGCCTTTGGAAGATAATTGCTTAGTGGCAGTTTGCCACATCTGAAATTGCTATTGCAGTGGTGTGCTTGTAAAATATGAATGATTTAAAGTATTAAAAAGCAATGATAATTTTATATACATTTAGCAATGATATGAAATAGTTTAATGGGAGGATTTATCATGACCAATATAAGGATTGGGTATATAATATTGCTTTTAAACTAGTCATTCTTTCTGCAGATTGAAGCTCTCCAGGATAAAATTAAAAATTTAAGAGAAGTAAGAGGACATCTGAAAAGACGAAAACCAGATGAATGTGACTGTAGCAAAAAAGGGTGTATAAAACTTTCTCAATAACTTACATATTATGATCTAACTTGGAAAGCATGATTAATTGTTCTCAAGTTGATTTTGTAACTATGACAGCATGTAAATTTTTTTTATTGGATTTTGTTTCATTATATAATTTCATTATTTGATGGAATTCTACTTATATAGTTAAATTTCAGGAAGATTTTTGAAGTAAGTAATCCTAGAGGCATTTTTAAAACAAAATTTAGAACCATTTTGCGATAGTCCAGATCTTTTATATTGTTAATATAAAAAAAAGTTTGATATTGTTAATATAAAAAACTTTGACCAAAAAGTTTCTGGTCGAACTAAATGCTTCTGAAATCCCAGAAAATTTTACCCCAGATCCATGCTTCCTTAAAAAAGCCCACTGTATCAGTGTTGGTCATAATCAGATTTTAAAATATCAGACATGTTTTTGCTTTAAATCGGCATTTTACAGAAAGTTTTTTATGTTATAATATTTTTATAGCTATTACCACAAAGAAAAGGGGGCAAAAGTTCAAGAAAAGCTTAAGACAAGTCATCTCCATCCATTCAAGTGAGTCTTATTAATTTCCAGCATATTATCTTTCCAGCATATATTCATGATACATATCTTCCATTCATCTTGTCATTCTCATGCTACGGAAGTTTGTAAAAAAAAATGTTTCACTTAATGATATGGGATTTGGAATAAGGAAATAGCCTTAAAGAATTCCTTGGTTACATTTCAATTTTTTTTATTGTATCTTGTGTTGATTACTTAACTTTATGTTCACTTCACTGTACCCATTTAATTGGGTACAATTGTAATGTACCCAATTCTATGTATTTCAATCTTGTTCCCTTTCCAAACATACATTGTTTTCAATCTACATGGTAACAGTCCATTTCCATTTATTTCTATTGGTGACTTAGAAACACATTAAAATGGACAAGGTTAAATATCATAATTGTGTAAAATACAATGAGCCTATAATTACTCCATCTTTCTAGGATTATAATCAAGCATCACTTGTCTTGGTTGATCAGGGCAGATGTATGGAACTGACTATCAAAAGCTTACATATGATCCCTAAGCTATGTCAGTGGATGACCACATCTAGCAGTTTTATTTATATAATTTAACTTTATTGAAGTTAAAGAAAAGTGGAAGAGAATAGATCCCTAAGCTATCCCACCATGTAGAACTGTCTCCCCTCAGCAAACCAGCTGGAATCAGTTCTGGAGATAGGAAGAAAATCACCATTACATTGTGCCTCCTATTCCCTCCTAAGCTAACATAGTTGATGATATTAAAGGTCACTGAGAGATCAAAGAGAGTCAGAAGGAAGATATTCCCTTCCCCGCCTGCAATAGGTTTATCAACAAGGGTTAAAAAAGCAAATTAATGTCTCAAAACCTCATGCAATCCATATATTTTGCATAACAGTTCCCATGAGCACAAGTGAACTTAGCCAATGTCGCTGATGATACTGTTCCAGAACTAGGGAAAATAATAGTACATAATGTTTCTAGACTATAAGCCAAATTGCAGTGGTCAGTTCATATGTGAAAAATGTACATGTACATAGACTTAGTTTATTGTACCCTCAATTATTAAAATATGCTGCTGTTTAACATCTATTAAATATTCCTGGATGATTAGGGAAGCTGCTCAAGAGGTGGATGGTAAACTTCAGTTCTTCAAAGAGAATCGGAGGAGAAAAAAAGAAAGGAAAGGGAAAAAGCGCCAGAAGAAAGGAGATGAATGCAGCCTTCCTGGACTCACTTGCTTTACTCATGACAACAATCACTGGCAGACTGCACCATTCTGGAACTGTGAGAACCACTTCCAGTAGATGCATGCTCGTGGGAATAAGAATTGATATGAGCTCTTAGGGAGTTGGAGGGCATATTTATTCTGGATCTCATATGGAGAGGAGAGGAAAAGACAATGAGCTCATTAAAAATGGGTATGTTAATTCAAACTAGAATTATATTTAGAGCTGAACTAACTAGATTTAATTTACAGATTTCTGAGTGAAACTGTTTCAAAGTAAATGAAATCAGAGATCTTGCATGACCCATGAGTGGTATAAAGGTTTGCCTGATTAAATAGATGGTGGTGAACAAAAGGGACAGCAACATATGTGACAGCACTAGGAAATCTAGGAGTGTCCATTATCTATTTAGTGATGTATCTGGAGGAGGTCTCATAGGCAAACAGAGGCAATCCATTGCTCAATTCAAGAAATCTAGAGCTTGAACTCATCCGGTGGTGGACTGTCTAGGCTCTGGTTTGAAGAACTCCCAGGAGAGAAAGTTCTCCTGGTAGCAATTCAAATTCCAAAATGCTCATCATCAGGAGTTTGTTTTTCTAACATTACAAGATGGGTTTTTGTGCACTTGTAAGAGCTATATCTGTACCTTGTACAAGCATTGTCCACTAATAAGCAATATTGTTGCATGAAGCTTGTGATATGCTCATGGAACTATCAATGGATTGTCCTTGCTCAAGTGAAATGAATACATGTATGATTACATTTATTTTCCCCCTATAACAGTGGGATCATTCTGTGCTTGTACAAGCTCCAACAACAACACTTACTGGTGTTTGCGAACAGTAAATGAAACACACAACTTCCTCTTCTGTGAATTTGCTACAGGATTTTTGGAGTATTTTGATATGAATTCTGATCCCTATCAGGTAAATGTATGTTAAAAATTATATATTCAAACCCAATTAATGGGATACTACTTCAGCTAAGCCACTATTAATACATTTGAATTATATCCCATTTTATGTCTTGATAAATCTCAAAATAATGTAAGCTGGTCTCCCCAAACACATCCAAGTTTTGATCCAAGCATACAGTCATGTATAATTTGCAGCTTTCATAGTGCATTGCTAAGCACTGAGAAAAGATTACAGGTAGTGCTTGACTTACAACCAGTTGCTTAATGACTATTCAAAGTTATGACAGACCTCCCTGGGTACTTATAACCCAGTCCCAAAGTTTTGAAAGCTGCCCACCTCCCCCTGATCACATAGTTGTATGTTCGGCGTACTGCATTTGCAGCTTTTTGCTTCTATGGTCACATAATTGCATTTTATGATTTTACCAAAAACTTGCATTTATTTCCAGTTTTTGGCAAAAGCAGCCCCTTGTTTCATGTAACGATCACTGCAAAAAAGATTGGATTGGTCATGTGGGTGACCTGATTTATGACCATTACCCATCAGAGGCAGTAAATCAAAAATTATTTGTAGATCCTTGCTTATGTGTTTCAAAGGGGTTAATATAATTACAAAAGAAATGTGACAAGCAGTTATAACTTGCTGAAAGTCCATGTATGTAAGAATAATCATTTAAGTTCACACCTTTTGCAGATGCAGGCATTCATTTCTTTCTTTCTATGCCCAGCTAACAAATTCAGTACATACAGTAGAAAGAGGCATTTTGAACCAGCTACATCTTCAGCTAATCGAGCTACGAAGTTGTCAAGGTTATAAGCAGTGCAATCCAAGACCTAAGGGACTTGACACAGGTAATAACAAATGGTTTAAAAACTGGAACATTGTGTTTTGTTTCCCTTAATTATTTTAAGGAGCAGCTAAGTTGTCTGTGAAGCCTCTTGCTGTGTAATAAATAGTTCAAGGATCAAAATATATGGTTCCTGACAATGACTTTTAGATAAGGACTTCAAAGCTCAAGAAAATAATGCACTTCACTGAACATATGAATAATTCATAATATCAAAATAATTGTTTTATTTTTATTTATTTACATTCCACCTTTATTGTTTTTATAAATAACCCAAGGTGACAAACCAATCTAATATTTCTTTCTTCTATTTTCCCCACAACAACTACCCTGTTAGGTGGGTTGGACTGAGGGACAGTGATTGACTCAATCATCTAAGGAGCAGAAAACCCTGCAATTTCCTTATTTACCTACATGTTTGCTCTACATATTTCTAACAGACTGTAATTTTTTTTCAATGTAAGCTACAATAGATTTAAGAAATCATCTCTACCTTATACAATAATTACCCATTATCAATAATTAGGCTAAATTATTTTCTCCAAAAATTCATTGGAAATTGTAAGAATATGATGCAATAAAATAAGAGTATGATAAAATATAACTGTCATATGTTTTTTATTATACAAATAACCATTAAGATGGTTGTTTTATGAGACCTTAATATGTGATCCTTAATGTTAGTTTGATGTTGCATATCCTCTGTATTGTCATTTAAAATATTATCTTTAGCTGATTTTAGAGCTTTCTAGTGATTAGGGTTCTAGTCTAATCTACTGGAGATGGTCAAAGCCTGAAACTTGCCTCTTTTTACACATCTTAGAGCAATAGCAACCTGAACTTGCCAATTGGAGAAAGGAATTTGAATTGGCATCAGCCTTGCATAACATCATCAACTCCTATTACAGAAGTGCACAGCTGAACCAGCTATTATTTCCTCCCAAAGGGGCAAGATGTCCATTCTTTTATCATCTATAATATAATTAGAATTTATGGGTTTGTTCCTTGGAGATTTATCTCCCAATTTTTATAGTTTCATTTTATTTACCAATAAACCTTTCCCTTTTCTTGTAACTTAATCATCTTTTTGTCCTGTTTTAGTTATTTCAGAACATACCTTACTCAGGTATCTTTGTCAGACTGCTTCTTTACTTGATTATAACCCCATAAAATTATTATTAGGAATTAGATGCTGTGCATGGAAAGCTACATTATGAATGATTTTACCAAATCTAAACACTAACAAAAGTTACTCTTGTATTTTCCTCTATCAGGAAGTAAAGATGGAGGAAGCTATGATCCACACAGGTATCCACACTTTATTATTCTCCTCAGCAGCTTCTTTCCAAATAATTGCATGACCTGGTCCATTTCAACTAATGCCTCCACTTTGCCTGCTGCACATCACATAGCTTTTGCTGCATGCAAGCGCTAATGCTGTTCATGAAACCACTGTTTACATTTTTACATTACATTAAATATATCTACATCAAAATTTCATTTTATTTTATTCCACGTTAGAAATTCACTCTCATTCTCATTTAAGCAGAAGAAGGGAGAGAAGGTATAGTGCAGAAAGAATTGGTTTATTCACCGATCCACCCCCATTTGTCTTTCCATCTAAAATATCTACATATCACTCTCTGTGGGCATCAGGCATTTCCATGTGTTTAGGCAAACCTGGAACGAAGAATACTTTCTTGCACTGTTATAATGAACTGTAGGTTCATTATATCCCAAAGAGGATGTGATTAAATATGTTTACCTTTGCACAGCAAAGCAAAATCAATTGAGCTTACATTGTATGTAGATGTTCATATATTTGATGAATACTTGTTTACTTTTTTTCTTATAGAACTTGATGTTTTATAAAAACTGATGTCAGATTGCAAGATGGGGACCTGGTCCAAAAGACTACTTGTGCACATTTCCCAAATAAAATGCAAAAAATGTTATGTCATTCTGCACCAGTAAAACTGGTGTTATAAAGCTGTTGAATTAAGCCAATGTGGACTGGATCAACACCTAGATGCTATGAGATAATAATTATTAAATCAATTTTCAAAGAAGAGTAACTCTTATGATTATTGGATTGTTTTGCAGAACTTCAGTAAGAGATTGGGCTTTGTTACACATTTAGAGTCAAATAGAAAATATTTATATTGTTTCACTTTTGAGATTTACAACCCTCCTTCTGCTTAGTTTCTCAAGGATTGTTACTCTTTCAAACTACTTCAAGTTGCGTCTGCTTATCGTGGTATTGGTAGCAACAGTTATCAGTCTTTGCACACTTCAAATTGATGGTTCAGTAATTACCTTCACCAAAGATTAGATTGCCTCAGGCTAAGCCAGAGGTGGTTAAAGACCAGTATCAAACTAAGCACACTTTTAATAAAGAAGAAACTAAAATAAGCAATTGTTTATTCACCAAAGCTTCTATTATCATATTTTTATATTTCTATAAAAACAGTAAGTCAACTTGGTCAATTGGTCATAAATTGGGAGGTGAATGATAGAAAGGTTTAAACTGTCTTGAGTAAGACAGGAAATGTTGAAAACAAAGGGACTGGCATTAAGCTATTTAAATGTTGTAGAATTAGCACTGAAGATTAGTTGGGACTTGAGAGGGCTGTTTGTCTGGTGAATTCAACCTGGTTGCAACACAGAAACAAAGCTTTTTCTGCTCTCTGCAGAAAAGTTACCTCTTTCCTTTTCTACATGGTTTGTCTCACCTTGTCTTTCCTTCTCTTTCCATGTAAAGTTACACTTTCCAGTTATCCTATCTCCATTCCCTTTTCTTGCTGAGATTTCTTTTGGAAAAAAAGAGTCTGTGTGGTCATCTGTGTGAAAATTCTCTGCTCTCCCCTTCTTTTGCCCTCAATTATTCCCAGCATTAGGCTAATTCTTGATCCATCTGGAAGACACTAAGTTTGGAAACATTACTCTGATATGGCTGAAATTTCCCATATTGTCCTATACTGTTTTAATATTGTTTTTCACCTTCATTTTTAAAAATTTAATTCATTTTGAATTCTTCTGAATATTTTTTTTAGAACCAAGTCCTTTCCTGGAGTAACCTCTAAGGTCCTTCTTCTGTTTAATTGATATCACTAATACCAAAGACATCAATCATTATTGTATATAATGATTAAATCATTAGCACGCTAACCTCCCTCCAACTGCCTCTACCATTCTATTAAAAAACATTATTCTCTATATTTCTTAAGAATATAAAATCTAAGATCGTTATCTAGCTGAGTACTTTTATCAATAGTCAGTAGACATCTCTGGAAAGTAAAGACAGGTTTTCAGTGTATGACTTTCTTCTGTTGCTTCTCCTTAGACATTGCATATGTTAAGCCTGGGTTCCCCAACCAGGGTTAGGTAAACAAGCTAAACAGAATGTGCAGCGTTAGTCAGATAGGCACACAGATAAATGAGTGAGCTAAGCTTGTATGTTTATTAACATACAGTAAAAATAACAGATACGCTTGTGCTATCAAGAATATATTTTATTCCAGTATAAGTTTATAGCATAGTCAAAAACAGTCCTATATTCATTTACCATGTAGTCAGTCCATTCAGGGATATTCAGTTAGCAAAGTCCATGTAGAATATCCTATTGTCAGTTCACATAAATCAGTCCGTTGTTGTCTCTCCCGTTCGAGCAATGCAGTCTTGCTTCCAAGCAGTAATCAGGGATCATCAAAGCCAGAGAGAGAGAGAGCAAGCTGTAGCCTTGCTACTTTTATATGGTTTTCATAACCACACCCACAGTTGCTATTTTACAGTTAAAGCTGCATACACTAACTATGATTCATGGTTATGATTTCACCTAAACCAGTTAGGGTGAACAATGTTATCCCTAACAGCATACAGTGGCAAAGATTAAGATTACTGATTGACCTAAAAATTACAGTTGTTGCATATTATTCAATGTCAAGTAATCTACACTTTAATTCCAACCATTTCTGCTTCTCTTTCCAATTCCCCAAATATTTGGGCATGTTGAGTCTTCATTGTATAAATTTGTTTCCTTTTTGATAGGAAAGGTATTTGTCCACAGATTTTGAGATTCTTGAAGCATGCTAAGGCCTTCCTTGGTGACTCCACTGTTGTTATTTAGTCCATATGTGCATCCATATTTGCAGTTAGTGTCTATAATAAGTCCTCATCAGCCTCTAGTTTAATGATGTTATTACGATGAGCACCCCAATGAATCCAGTGATATTGGATTCTCATATTTATGAGTTAAATGCATTTATTTTTCCATTTGTTGTTACAATCTTAAAAAAAATCTTTATAACAAACATACTCTTTACCACTCCCAACTACGGACTGGAGATGAAAACTTATGGAAAACAAAGTCAACTGGGCAACATGGATAGATCTTGGAAGCATCTTGTTTTCATTTGTTTTTTATTTTTATATATTTTTTTAAAAAAAATTATTGGTTTTTAAGACAAACATAGACAAACAAAACATAAAAACATCAAGCCATCTTCCATATATATACATACAGTGTGTCGGTTGGTTTACAAAATGTTCTGTGCTTCCATTTCATAGTCTTCAATTACAATTACATTCAATCAAATATTAAATACATTAATATCATTGTTAATCATTTGACTATACTTTTATTCATTCATGTTTTATGAAATAATCCATATTTTACTTAATTTGTTTTGTGACAGTTCATATTATCATCTCAAATCTATCCTACAACCATTTTGTAGATATAACAAGAAAATAATACATCTTTATATATTTATTATTTTCTAAGAATCTACATATTTCAATCCACAATTGAATCTACAATATGTTTTATTGTCTAACCATTGATAGAATAGATCCCAAATTTTATAAAATTGTTTATCATCATGTTCTCTGATTTCAAATGTCAATCTACTCATTTCAGCACATTCCAATATTTTCTTAATGATTTCCTCCTGTAATGGTATTTTATCATTTTTCCAGTTTTTGGCAAATACAATCCTAGCCGCTGTTAATACATTTACAATCAGGTATTTCAATTCTTTACGATATATTTCAGGTAAAATTCCCAAGAAAGATATCTCTGGTTTCAAGTCTATATGCTTTTTGTCATTTTTTCCAACCATGTGTGATTTTTTTGTTTTTTTTTTCCAATATTTTTGAGCATCTGCACAAGTCCACCACATGTAGTAATACGAGCCAAATGTCTGATGACGTTTCCAACATTTTTCAGATTTGTTCTTGAACATTCTTGCTATTCTTGTCAGGGGAAAATGCCACCTGTAAAACATCTTATACAAATTTTCTTTATATGCTGTTGACATTGTCATTTTATAATTTTGACACCACAATTTTTGCCATTTCTCTAGATCAATCCCATATCCAATATCTTCCCCCAAGCAATCACTGTTTCTTTAACTTGTTCTTCCATTTTAATTTCTCATAAATATACAATGTTTTAATCACCTTTTCATCAGTACCTGTCAAAATCATATCTAAATCAGTTTATCTTAGAAACCTTCTGTTTTAGAATCTTTATCATACCTTGAATGTATTTGCGCATATGAAAACCAATTCATTGTTATACCTTGTTCCTCTAATTTTTGCATAGATTTAAGTTCACCCTTTTCATTCACTATTTCACCATATCTAACTGTTTGTTCCTTTTTATAGATTATAGGACAAGAAAATGCTTCAAAAGTCGATAGCCAGACTGGAATTTTCAAATAACATTGTCTTTTAGTCTTCTCCCAGTTTAACCACAGAGACTTCCATATATAATATCTTCTAAAATACCCTGTGTTTTAGTTCCTTTATACCATAGAAAAGCATGCCATCCCAACAACAAGTCATGTCCTTCTAATGTCAACAATCTAGTATTTCTTAATGTTATCCATTCCTTAACCCACATCAAATTTGTAGCTTGGTAATAAAACTCCCAATTAGGCAGACCAAATCCTCCTCTTATTCTGGCATCTTGCAAAAGTTTTAACTTTATTCTCGATTTCTTACCTTGCCATATATATTTCAACACAATTTTATTTAAATTTTCAAAATAATCTTTTCCACGCCTAAATGGAATTGTTTGGAACAAATATAAAATTTTGGGTAATATATTCATCTTGATTGTTGATATACTCCCTATTAATGACAGTTGCAAATTTTCCAATTTTGCCAAATCTAACGCTACCTGCTGCTTAAGTTTGATATAATTATTCTCTCTTAGTGTACTACATCTTGTTATCAAATGTATCCCCAAGTACTTGATCTTATTCGTGATCTGAATTTTCAATAGATCCGCCAGTTCTTCCTTTGTCTTGATAGCATATTCTTTGTCAAGATCTTTGTCTTATCTTTATTTATTTTCAAACCAGCCACCTTTCCATATGCCTCTATCTTTTCTATCAATTTTGATGCTGTTTGTAGTGGGTCTTCTAAAATGAAAACCTGATCATCTGCGAATGCTTGCAACTTAAATTTTTCCTTTTTAATTTCCATCCCTTTTATATCCTTTTCTTCTCTAATATTTCTTTTTAGCACTTCCAAGGTTAACACAAACAACAGAGGTGATAATGGGAACCCTTGCCTTATTCCTTTTCTTATATCAATAGAGTCTGTCAGTTCTCTCTATCATTACCTTTGCCGTTTGCTTATGATATATAGCTTCTATTGCTTGAATAATTTTTTTAGCAAAGCCCATTTGTTCCAGCTGTAATAACATGAATTGCCAATTCACATTATCAAATGCCTTCTGTGTATCTAGAAATATCAAAGCCATTTGTTTTTTAGGGTGTGCCTTGTAGTATTCCAAAGTGTCCAAGACTATTCTCATATTGTCTTTAATTTGTGTCTTTGGCAGAAATCCATTTTGATCAGGATGGATAAAATTGTTTCAGTATTTTTTAAGTCTTTCTGCCAATATTGAAGCAAAAATTTTATAATCTGCATTTAGTAAGGAAATAGGTCTATAGTTTTTGATTTGTAATGGATCGGCCTCCTCTTTTGGGACAAGTGTAATATAAGCTTCTGACCATGATTTGGGTATCTTCTTCTTTAACATAACTTCATTCATAACTTCTAGCAATGGAAGGTTCAATGATTCTTGTAGTGTTTTATAAAATTCTGCCAGGAGTCCATTTGGGCCTGATGCCTTTCCATTGTTTTGCTTCTTGAGTGCTTCAGTTAAGGCTAGGTTCCACTGGCCGACGGACGCAAAATGTATGCATAAAGGACACAGCAGACAAGCAAAATTTGGGGGGTGGCTCCATCCGTTGTCATCCGCTCCAAAAAGTGGCAAAATTTGCATAAACAGAACGGAAAAGAACGGAAAAGAACGGATGTGGGAAGTACGTAGCGGGGATGTTAAATGGATGTTCATAGGAAGCCTAGCGGATGACAGCGGATGGAAGCGGATGACACATCCGAAGGGGTTCCGGGGGAGAATTGCGAAGCAGACGCATAGCGGAAGGGACGGATGCATAGCGGATGATGCAGATGCATCACGGACACCTAGAGGAAACAAAGCGGATGCCGAGCGGATGTATATCGGATGCAAAGCGTTCACTGCGCATGCGGGGAGTATGAATTGCATCAGCTCTGCAGATATAAAAGGATGCAGCACGCACGCAGTCAGCATTCAGAGGAAAGATGTGCTGCCACATACATCTTGAAAGAACACCATGGTTCATCAGCCAGGGAAGAAGAGGAAGCCAGTGCTTACTCGTGCCAGCCCTGGCAAGAAGGACAGAACCAGCATCCCACCCCCTGGCACTGAATCTGAAGCTGCTGGTTTTGCTGCTGGTGCTGCTGCTGCTACTGCTGGTGCTGGTGCTGCTACTACTGCTACTGCTACTGCTACTGCTACTGCTGTTGCTGCTGCTGCTGCTGCTGCTGCTGTGGTGGACCAGCCTCAAAGCCCTGCTGCTGAAGGCCCTTCTGCTCAAACCCCTGAAGGCCCTGCTGAAGCCCCTGCCAGAGGGAGGAAGAGGCAAGGGAAGGAGAAGGGAGAGAGGAAACAGAACACCATTTCCGAGGACAATGTGGAGGAGGTGCTAGAATGGCTGAGGGAGAATGAGTACCTGTGGAGAAAGGGCCACAGACTCTATCGCAACACCAAGAAGAAACAGGCAGCTTGGAGAGACAAGGCAGAGAGCCTGGGCTACATTGCACATGTCCTCCTGTGATGGTGGAAGCACATGCACACCTGGTATGGCAAGCTACACCTCAAAAAATCTGGGCAGGCCACTGTCAAGCTCACTGGCCGGGAGATGTACGTCATGGCCAAGTGCAGCTTCCTGGAGGGTGAGGTCCGCCACCGAGGAGCAGCCCCTCTGACACCCCTCTCCCTCAGACAGCCCACAGACAGCCAGTCCTCTTCCAGCCAGGAGCCAGCTACACTGTCCAGGCAGGTGTCTTCAGAGGGCCCCATGGCAGAGACCTCCCTGACAGCTGCACTCCCCATTCCACCAGACTTAGAGGATCCCCTGTCACAAATGGAGGAAGAAGCGGCAGCCACCAGAGACCAACGCACCCCCCCCCCAGCTCCACAGGATGCAGGCAGAGAGGCAGACTGGAGGG
>BLBF01017244.1:0-33374 GCA_015471245.1 Laticauda colubrina
CCAATCAGAATCCTGTATTAGGAGTCTACTATTCTATATACAGAACAATCATCATCCAGCTGATTCTAGATTCTACTCCACGTTAAATATGCACTTGGCAACTGGAAAATAGGTAGAACTCGCTTGGCCCCAAGTCAAACCTCCTAGACTGAACTCCTCCTTCCCAGTTTCCACCATTGAAATATGTAGGGAAAAGGAAGGAGAGTCACATGACTGCTTCTTCCCTGCCACCACATCAATTGTGGGCCTCCATGGCTCTCCTTGTACCACATGGTGCAGCCCCCTCCTTGTTTCATTTCATCGTGATTAAATTAGAAGCAGAAGAGTCTGATGTTGCTGCTTCTGCTGATAGACACAACAGCTGGTTAGGATATAGACAGCAAAAGAGGAGGAGGTGGAGCAACAACAGCATAGTTTCTCCCTTGTTTGTGCCTGCCTGCCTGCCTTCCTCCCTCCCTCCCAGGCTATTCCTATTGGAGCTCTGTGCAACCTGACTGTTGAAGAGTGGGGAAAAGCTAGTTATCCCCTTTACCTCAACTATTTGCACAGCCCTATTGCCAGTAACCTATACTGCAACTCAGCCATCTGGGTGATATAGTATTATTTCATAAATATATACAGTGCCTTTGGTTCCTTTCAATCTAAACTGTACATGTTTAGTTACCTGATTTTTTTTTACTTGTTCAATATCTTTGATAGTGCATATTAAAGATCCATACAAGTTTCCTTTAGGTAGTCAAAGCATTAGGAAAAGATGTTTAAGATAGCTTATGCTACAATTTTCAGAATCTCCAGCCAACGTAAGAAAGTAGAGAGTTGTTGTCCAAAAGAACTAGAGGGACAGCTACATTTTATTTATTTTTTCATTTGATTTGATTTGTCAATTGCTTACAAGATAATAGGTGTAAGTATAAACATAGTTATAAGTACATGGATACATATAAGAAAAATAAAACAAAAAATAGGGCAGGGACGGTAGGCACATTGGTACGCTTATGCATGCCCCCTACAGACCTCTTAGGAAAGGGGTGAGGTCAATAGTAGATAGTCTAAGATTAAAGTTTTTGGGGTTTGGGGAAAAAACCACAGAGTCAGGTATTTTAAAGTACATGTACTTGCAATGTACCCACAGCTAAATGGGAGTTGCTTTCCTTTCTAGTGATCTACTATATGGGTTGGACCTGAATAATAAAACCATCCAGGCAATCATTCCCAGGGAAGCTAATATTTCAGTCTTCGGAAAAGGTCATAAAATCTTAAGGACGCCATACTCAATCTTCAATAAATAACTTCTTGGCTGTGGCCCATTCTGGTTATCTCTATCCTAAATTGTATTAAATCCATTTGCTGTAGGTGATGCTCACTATGTCTGGTGCCTTGCGTAAGAGAAATAACTCTTTCAAGGTGGCTGGAAAAGATTAAGGAATATTTATTTAAAGCCAAATTGAAGGCAACTATGAAGTGTAACTTTTTTCTGTTTAAATTTCCCTTCAAGCTGACAATACCATGTTTACACATTTTCCCCTGTGTAGCATTGATCTATAAATGTTGTCTTTCCTTAGGTACTGTAGTAATTAATAAAGCCACATACAATCTTACACATTCTTACAAATTTTGCAGTTCTACAATTTTGTTCCTTTGCTATGGAATAGCTCTGTGGAATTTTAAATAGTTCCCTCTTATTCCATTAGACAGGTAAAATTGGGTTAATGCAGTTAACTCTTTTCTTCTCCCTATGTTTCAAAACAAATGCATTTCTCCTCATTTTGCAAACAAACATGTTGAAAATAAAATGTCTTGCCACAAGTTCCAGAGGAATTCATTAACAGAACTGATATGCTATAGAACCAAGCAGTCTGCTTAACGTGCTTCATCAGTCCAGTGTAATATTAGTCCCAAATCAACTGAAAGACTTTATTTCTGGACTTATTTGTTGAATGCTGCAAAGCCTCAGCTAAGGACTGCAACAATAATAGAAACAATAAAAGCAATCTAACTATTAAAGCATAGGCACAGATGAGAATAATTTATTGAAGTAAACATTTCACTTGTAAATAAGCTTTGTTCAAATTGAGAATTCCCCTTGACAAGAAACTATACTTCATTTTGTCAATTTTCAATTATAAGGTTTTTGAAAGTTGGAGGCTCCTATCTGTCTTCTCACTTTTGAAACCTATAAAGCGCTATGCACATTTTATGGATTCTTCATGATAAAAGATGGTATTTAATTACATATTGATGCATTCCTAGGTGGAGAGTTGTACCAAGCAGAGGACAGATAGACTGAACTTCCTGTTTTATTTTTTATATTTTTAAAAAAACTCTTATATTTTGCTGGACCATAATTGTCAATCTTACAAATTGATCAGCATGATTTTGCAGAGAGTGAAATTAATGTACAGTGCCTATCAGCTATGCTCTCTTGTTATGTTATTTTAATTATATTGATTGGCAAAACCTTGTATTCCAATTCTTTAGTTTCACTCTACTGATGATTTTCATTCACTGAATTTTATAGCCTAAGAGTATCAATGCATTGCACTTTCTCTAAAGATATGATCCATCTAACAAAGCAGGTGATTGTCTCTGAAAACTTCAGCCACAGTGAACCACTTCTAGTCTAGACCATTTCATGACTAGATTACTGTCCTTTGCTGTTAAGACTGAATTGGCATTTCTGAGGAAAGATTAAATTGTACTACACAGAGAATGGCAACAAAATGCAACCTCACAAAAGCAGCTGCTTGGTACAATAATGAAACTAGCTTATAGCAATGGAAAGCTGGAAGTTCAAAAGTTAGTGATAACACAGTAGGATTTTAGCATGACTGGAATCATTCATGAGCTGATATTTATTTATTCATTTGCCACCTAGCTCACCAGGGGGCTACTCTAGGCGGCTTGCAATAATACAAAGGAAGAAAACGAAAGGGGTGTAAACAGAACAGAAGTAAAATAATAGGAAAGGAAATACAAGGAAAACAGACTGCAACAAGAATACATCAGTAGGATAACCAAAAAGATGGATGGGTGGAGAAAAGAAAGCAAGGGCATAGGGGGAACCACTTTCAATACTCTGTAGAACATGCAGTGAATGTACATCACAAGTGCTGAATTGCTAACGGACAATTTATTTATGCTAAGCCATGTGAAGCAATTCAGTTTGATTGAACTGTGGGTCAAATTTAAAGGCCCTGTCACACTGCCCAATGGATGCAAAACAGACACAATGGACGAGAAAAATGTTCCATCCGTTGTTATCCGCTCTCAAAAGGGGCAAAAATTTGTATAACCGGAGCGGATAACACGGACGGGGGGAGGACGCAGGGCGGATGGAAAGCGGATGCGGAACGGAAGCCCAGTGGATGGAAGAGGATGAGAGCGGATGGCACATCCGCTGGGCTTCCGGGGGGCCTCAGCAAAGCGGACGCAGAACGGAAAGAGCGGATGCAGAGCGGACGCCGAGCGGATGAAGCGGATGCACAGCGGATGCACAGCAGATGAAGGGGATGCAGAGCGGAAGCCTAGCGGATGCATAGCGGAAGCCTAACGGATGCCTGGCATTAATTACGCATGTGGGGGGGATGCATTGCGTAAGCCACGCGGATATAAAGGGAAGCAGCTCGCACGTGGCCAGCATTTGGAGGAAAGACCTGCTGCAGGATACATCGAGTCCTTGCCTGCCCTGCCTGCATGCCTGCCTGCAAGCCTTGCTGCCAGCCTTCCTGCCAGCCTGCCTCCAAGCCTCCTGGCCAGCCTTCCTGCCAGCCTTGCTGCTCACCCTGCCTTCCAGCCTCCCTGCCAGCCAGTCTGCCTGCCAGCCTTGGTGCCTGCCTGCCTGCCAGCCTTGGTGCCTGCCTGCCTGCATGCCTTCCTGCCAGGCTTCCTGCCAGGCTTCCTGCCAGGCTTCCTGCCAGCCTTGGTGCCTGCCAGCCTCCCTGCCAGCCAGCAACCCCACAACCATGGGGAAGAAGCGAAAGTCTCAGCAACCTGCCGCCATCCCTGGCAAGAGGGACAGGGCCACCCTCCCGCCCCCTGTCCCTGACTCTGCTTCTTCTGGGGCTTCTGCTGCTCGGGCTCGCTCTTCTGGTGCTGGAGCTTCTGCTGAAGCTACTCCTGGTGGTGGTGCTTCTGCTGCTGCGTACTCTGCTGAAGCTGCTCCTGGCGGTGGTGCTTCTGCTGCTGCGTACTCTGCTGAAGCTGCTCCTGGTCCTGCTGGTCCTGCTGGTCCTGCTCGTGCTCCTGGACTTGCTCGTCCTGCTCGTCCTGCTCGTGCTCCTGGTCTTGCTCGTCCTGCTGGTGTTCCTGGTCCTGCTGGTGCTCCTGGTCCTGCTGCTGCAGGGGCTCCTGGTGCTTACTCTGCTCCTGCTGATCCTGGTCCTGCTGATCCTGCTGCTGCTGCTGCTTCTGCTGCTGCTGATGATCCTGCTGCTGCTGCTGCTGATTATGATCCTGCTGGTGATGATGATGATGATGATGATGATGATGATGATGATGATGATGATCCTGCTGGTGCTGCTGCTGGTGGTGGTGTGGAGGAGCAGCCCCTACCACCTGGGAGCCCCTCTGATGAGGGCCCATCTGGTCCTGCCAAAGGGAGGAAGAGGCGTATGCAGGGACGGGAGAGGAGGCAATACTTCATTGAGGAGGAACACGAGGATGAGGTGCTGGAGTGGCTTAGAGAGAATGACTATCTGTGGCGGAAGGGACACCGGCTGTACAGGGACACCAAAAGGAAGCAGGCTGCTTGGAGAAAGAGGGCGGAGAATATGGGTTACACTTCAGAGGTGCTCCTCAGCTGGTGGAAGCACATGCACACCTGGTACGGGAAGCTGCACCTGAAGAAATCTGGCCAGGCCACGGTTAAGCTGACAGACAGAGAGACCTACATCATGGCCAGGTGCAGCTTCCTGGAGGGTGAGATCCGCCACCGAGGAGCACTAGGAGCCCCTCTGTCTACCCTCTCTCTCCGGCAGCCTGCTGAGAGCCAGTCCTCTTCCGGCCGAAAGTCAGTCCCTGTCTCCAGGCAGGTTTCTGTGGAGCGTGCCATGGCAGAGAACCCGCGGACAGCTGTTGTAACCATGGTGGAGCGCGTGGAGGACTCCTTGGTGCGGTGGGAGAAAGGAGACATTGAGTCCACCACAGTCCTAGCCGCATCCACCCCCCCCCCCAGCTCCACCTCCACAGAAAGGCAGAGAGCCAGACAGCAGGAGGGGCAGAGCCACACTGTCCTGCTGGAGATCAGGGACACCATCTGCACCAGCATAGATCTCCTCTCTCAGCTGGTCAGCACTGACTCCTCATCCTCCAACCGCAAGCCCTTCCTCACCTATGTCAACCAGACCCTCAGGAACATGGAGGAACCCCAGTACCAGGTGGTGAAGGACCGGATCACCAAGCTGCTTCACAACCCTCCAGATCCAGAGGAACCTGCTCCCACCTAGTCTAGTTCTGCTCCTCCACCTCCACCCCAGGTGATGTCCCTCCCATTCCAAGGCTTCCCACAGGCCCTCACTGACCAGGGCTACGGCTACCAGGAGGTCCAGCAGCACAGGCAGCAGCCCTTCCCAGTCCAGGCACAGAGTCATAGGACAACACCGTTGCCACCGGTTCCACTGATGCCACCGATGCCACCCACGACAATGATGCCACCGACGAAAGCGATGCCACCCATGCCAGTCCTCACCCAGCTGCAGACCAGACAGTCCCACTACACTACTCCTTCCTCCATCCCACAGCCAAGCCCGGCCTGAGTACATCCATCATCAGTACTGGGGCTGACACCCCATGGCATGGAGGAAGGACCTCTCAGCATCATGGGTCTGAGCCAGCTGTCTGAGAGCTTCCTCAACACACCGTCCCCTGTTGTCCTCTCGGGGCCAGGCACCCCAATGACGATACAGACCAGCACTCCAGCACCACCCACCTCCACAGCACCTGGACCCTTCACCCCTGAGACTGGGCACACTTCCGAGTGACCAATAAGAGTGCCAGAGACTGGGTAGCTGGCTACCTGTGGACTTTATTTGGACACTTGACTTGGGTCATTTTTCTTTTACAGCTTGTTGTTCAATAAAGTTTATCTTTGATTCACACACTTGCTTCATTTCTTTTTTTTAATAAAGTCTTGGTGGAAACTTTTACAATTGGTTTAAGCCTTTGCATGCTTGTGGGATGGGTTAAGATAGCTGTGGGATGGGCAGGGATACCTGTGGATGTGTAATAGCTGTGGGATGGGTAAGGATAGCAGTGGGATAGATAAGCCTTCAGTGCAAGCATAGTGGGACTGTATGGTCCACCCTCCCAGGTGCCACACCTATGACCCTTTATTATCAATAATAATGTTATAATCATCCACACATGTCAACACAAACACAACTCTTTATTAAACACCCTGTTCACTGTAGGCCCACCCAACATACATGGCCCAATCTCATCCATGTGATGAGACAGGCTGAAGGAAGCACCCATTAATCATCTATCATCCTGTCTTGCCACTCCACTGCTCCAGCTGGGGAGTTGCACCAGTGTCTCAGGAGGTTGTGCTGCTTCTTCCCTTCACGTGAGGCTCTGTTGGGGCCTTGCACATCCTGAGTGTCTGTCAGGTTTTGCCCTTGCCTCCATTCCCCAGGCTCCATGTCCCCATTGCCTTGCTGGAGGTCTACGAGCCTGTTCTGCAAGACTGGGTAGCGGGTGCGCATGAGATTGTGCAGGATGCAGCAAGCTTCCATGATCCTCCTCATGGTCTCTGGGCGATGCTGCATGGTGGTGAGAAGTACCTGGAACCTGTTGGCCAGGATGCCAAAGGCGTTCTCCACCACCCGCCTTGCCCTGGACAACCTGTAGTTGAAGATCCTCTCTTCACGGGTGAGGCATCTGGAAGTGTAGGACTTCATGAGGTAGGTTGTGAGGGAGAAGGCGTCATCCTCCACGATGAAGTAGGGCACATCTTGCATGTCGTTGGGCAGTGGGTCTGGATCTGGAAAGCCCATGATGAGGTTGCGTTCCAGCCTCTCCTTGAGGTCACTGGCGTTGTATACTTGGGCATCTGAACATGAGCCGCTGCCTGAAGCATTGATGTACATGAACTTGTAGTCAGCATCGACCATGGCAAAGAGGACGATGCTGAAGAAGCCCTTGTAGTTGAAATAAGTGGAGCCCGACTTGGGTGGTGCTTTGCAGGCCACGTGCTTGCCATCTATGGCTCCAACGGTGTGGGGTAGGTTCCACCTCTGATACTACTGCTCTGCAACTTTCTTCCATCCTTCTTCAGTGGAGGGGCACTGGAGGAGCTCCTCCAGGTATTCTTCGATGATGGCCTGCACCACTTCTCTGACCACAATGCTGATGGTGTTGTGTGGCACCCTCCAGCCGTACTGCATGCTCCTGTAGGTGGTCCCTGAGGCCAGGTGGCGCAGAGTGAGTGCCACCTTGAGCCCAGGTTCCAGGCTGGGCTGGACGTTGGTGTTTGCCTTGGTCAACCTGGGTGTCAGCCACTGCACAACTTCATCAAACATGGCTGGAGGCATCCTCATGAAGTTCTGGAATGCCCGAGTGTCTTCGTTCCTGAGCTCCACCATCAGCTTGTTGTACAGTCTATACTCTGCTCTTCTCCCGATCCATCTTCGGATCCAGACGCTTCTTGGCCACCTCCTTTTCTTCCCATAGTAGAGTTCAGAGAGCCTTTAGATGGCTTCGCACTGTTGCAGAAGGATGGTGGCTGCCCAAAGGACTTTGTTACGATCCACGGTGGACATGACTGGATGCTGTGGAAGAGCAAGAGTCAGATGAAGGCTGCAGAGGTCTGCACAGCTGGGCTGCTGGGCTGAAAGTGAGATGCAGATGAGTCACTCCCCCTTTTTATAGGCAGTATAGGTGTCCCTTTGCATCCTCTAGGCATCCTCTAGGCATCCTCTAGACATCCTTAATATCCGAGATAGGTCCCCTCTGCGAACGTTTTTTTTGTTTTACATGCTTTGTTTCCATGCTGCATCCGTTCTGCATCCGTTCTGCCTCCGTTCTGTGTCCGTTCCGCTTCCTCCCTGCGTCCGAGCGGATGCGAGTTGCGCGGATGCGGAATGGATGCCTAGTGGATATAGCGGATGCATAATGGATGCGTAGTGGATGCTTAGCAGATGCAGAGCGGACGAATTGGATACATTTTCCGCGCAAAAGTTTTGAGCAGCCCAAAACTTTCTGAGCGGATGAAACGTCAATAAACAGATGCTGGACGGATAGAGATGAAGCAAAACGGAGGCAGTGAGTACATCGCGTTAACCAACGGATGGCAAGCTTTTTTGTCCGTTTTACATCCTCTTTGCTTCCGTTGGTGCAGTGTGACAGGGGCTTTAAGTGAAGAGTTGGATTTATGAAACCCATCATAGTTTAATTGCAGAATCACCTGTTTATTATTGCCAACTGTTTCTTCCTGCCCAGCAGGTTCCAGCAGAGTAAGTATGCTCTAGCCCCCTCCATTAGACATTGTCATCTTGTAGAATCTAGGAAGCATGATTCCTCTGTTGCAGCCCCCACCTTCTGGAACTACATCCCTCCAGAACATAAAGATGGCACCTTCTCTCCCATGAAAGCTTTGAAAATTTGGATCCAATCTGGGTCGATCACCAGGACCAGAAGTTTTGTCTTCTGAGCTTTCAGATTCTTGCTGGAGCCCATCTTCAAGGAACTTCTCTTTAGTCAGACTCCAGCACAAGTCTGAAAGCTTGGAAGACAAAATATCTGCTCCCAGTGACTGACCCAGATTGGATCCTGCAACATTATTCTGGGACAACTTCATTCAACTTCATTCTTAAAAAACTTGGCTTTGATCCCTCGGTTGATGCTTATTATTTGCCTAGGGTCTCTGCTATGTTTTCTTGACTTTTGTCCTTTATTAGTTCATTTTAATCTCAGCTATCTAATGTAATAATTTTAGCTGATTTTATGTTTTTTTCCTTAGTTTTGTATGCTGCCCAGTATTCACCAAAGTTGGGTGACCAATAAATCCAAATAAATACATGAAATCTCCAGCAGTGATTCTGCTATATAATATAAAGTATTTGCTGCTGAAGGGAGGTGTTTCCTTGTGGCATTGCAGGACAATTTGTTGGGCCTTCTCAGTGGTGATAAGAATGGAGGTGTCTAAAATTTAGTTGAATGTATTTGCGGCATCCGACAACAGATTTTGTATGGTCTTAAGCTGCTTAATTGAAGACTTTATATCATTGCTCTATTTTATCTTTTTATCATTTTTTTAAACTTGTATATTTTATTTTATATCTATGTTTACATTTTATTTTTGTTTATACACTTTCTTTGTGCCTTGGTACTATAATGAAAGATTGATGTTTATCCCTTTGATGCCATAATAAAAGGAAACATGCAAATGTTTCAGTACAGTTCTAAAGTTTACCACACTCTCTTCTTTGGTCTTTGAGATTAATTGCCTTTCTGAGGCCTAATAGCACTGATGCAGTAAAATGGTATTGCAGTTAATCCTGAGATATGTCATGGAAGATAATGATTCTAAACACAGATAATCAAAAGATTGTAATTAATTATTGGAAAGCTACACATTATCAATAAACTCTTATTGGAAGATTGTAAATCATGACTATAGAACCGAAGTTCTCTAGATGATACAAACACAGTATTCTAACTCTCAGCAATCCAAGCCAGAGTAGCCATTTATGAGGCACAATGGAAGTTGTTGTAGTGTAATAAAAACTGGATGGCAATACTCCTCATTCTTATCAGAATTTAAACATTTTTCAGATTCTACTGTATTGCTATTACAATTCATATGCCAAGGTTTATTGAATAAACCTCAACTGATTTATTCACACATATCGAGCTATAAACCCTAATCATAAACCACGACAGCTAGTTTTGCCCATCCTAATAAGCTGTAAAAACATACACTACATTATACTTTAATTGATATGTGTATCATGTGTGTAACAGGAAACATCTGATACAGTCAATATTAGCTGATAACATTCATACAGTACAAGTCAAGGAACAAATTCTGGTACCTCAAATAGACCTGACCAATGATTTCTGATTCAAAATTTTGAAGGTTTATGGAGAAGCTTCACATTTATATTGCAAAATATGAAACATATACTGCAAAATATATTGCATATACTGCAAAATATGAAGCATATCTGAAAAGCCAGATCAAGATAACCCCATAATTTATTTCACAAAGCTGAAGTACCTCGAGGTCAGAAAAGTAGTGAACCCTAACAAGACTGTCTACTCTTTTTTCTACCTAGACCCTTTTATCTTTACCAGATGCAATATAGGCAAATAATATAAACAATTTTCTCCTCGTTACCTTCGCTTGTTGAAGATATAGCTACTTGCCCCAGAAATACAGTTGATAATTTCTCCTTTCTAGTTGGAAACTGTGGAATTTCCATTATATGCACATCTGGAAGATTTCTGATGGGGGAAACTGCATGACATCATCAGATAACCTAGCAAGATTACCAGAAATATGCTGATGACATCAATAGGAATGGAATGGAAAAAAGAAGATATGTGGATGGATGGCTTGATTATCTTCTGCAGCAATCCAAGGAATATTTCTTGAAACCCTCTTTAACAACTCCTTGTTATAAGGAGTCCAGCCAGAGATCCTAAGGTCTGTCTTGGAAAGACTGTGCTAAGGTCCATCATTGTATCTTTTGTTGAGATGTAGGATACAGGCATTTCACACACTCTAAACCAACCAATTCTTAATTCTGTTGGCCAATGACAATACATAAATCAAACAGGACATAGAAAGGGTGTTTTGCTCATGTTACACATTACTAAGAAAGGGAAGCAAATGCATGTGGAAATCTTAAGAGCACGGTTGCTGAAGGCCTTGGGAAAAAAGAAAATAACACCGTAGAATATTCACATATTCCTTGAAGGAACAAAGAAACCCAGAGCTTTTGTATTATTCATCTTGGTTAATGACTGGAGAGATATGGAAGACTCTTTAATTTAATTCAAGTGTACATTTCTACTTAATAATAGGAAAGATAAGGAAACGTTAATCATTTCATTAAATTGCAAACTACTCCTTGTACAGTCTCTGTGTTTGCTTTGGTGTATCCAAAACCCCATGCTGATCAAACAAAGTGGTTATATAAAATATACAACTTTTAAAAATTTACTTCAATTCATTAAGTTTCTCTTTTCTTGAGTAATTGTGATCCAGAATAAAGATTTTCTTGTTCTTTCCAGAACAAAAGAATTTACCATGGTAGCTTTCTATGACATACATACATGGACATCTAACACTAGATCACCAGGCCTTTGCTTTCACCTCTGGATTCAACTGGAAACACATTCCCCATGAGTTTAAGGAAAATGTTTTGCATGATCACAATCCAGGTAGTAGCAGCAAAAGATTATTGCTTATTGAATCTACTGGGAGAGTGAGAGGCAGACCCCAGTTGTCACGGCAACTGCTATGCGATGAAAGGGGAGTTGCTGGAGAATGCATTAGGGCAGTGTTGTGATTCAAAAACTTTTACTACCAGTTTTGTGGGATGTGGCTTGGTGAGCATGGCATGGCTTAGTGGGCATGGCTTGGTGGGCTTGGCAGGGGAAGGATATTGTAAAATCTCCATTTCCACCCCACTCCAGGGGAAGGATACTGCAAAATCTCCATTCCCACCCCATTCCAGGGGAAGGATACTGTAAAATCCCCATTCTCTCCCCACCCCACTAACCTGCTTTCCAGCTCTGTTCTCCTCTGCAGGGCAACAAAAGAAGACCCAGCCGATCAGGATCTCAGGAGACAGAGAATAGATGGGGACAGGGGCAGTCAGAGGTAGTTCTCTGAACTACTCAAAATTTCCACTACTGGTTCTCCAGGACTGGTCAGAACCTGCTGAATACCACCTATGCATTAGAGAGGCACAGATTTTTGAATTTAGCAAGAAAATCTGCCAGTGATGCCCCAACCATTTGCCCTTCATGCTTGAATTTAGCAAGAAAATAAGCCAGTGATGCCCCAACCATTTGCCCTTCATGCTTTATCTTCTAGAGATCATTAGGAAAGCAATTAAATATTCTAAGGGTTCTTAACAACTTTTTTGCCAACTTCTAAAGTCATTATCCAATTTTCTTTACTTTTAATTCAAGTAAGGCCAATCCTATTGACAAATTCTTCTTCAGCTCTATGACTGAACATTCAGCAAAAACTCTCCAGTTGAATGTTGACCAACAATTGTATCCCAAATTCACCCAGGCTATTGGATTAGACATATATGGTTGCACATTTGGAGAGACTATTAACTTCATGGAAAGGCATATCTTTTACATCTTGAAATTCCAAGTATTATTTTTATACATAACTCAAGGCAGATCAAGGAGGCCCACTTCCTGATTCTGTGAGCAGGCTATTTGGGGACAATTTTTAAAAATAAACTTCCTTTGAAAGTTTGCTTACTGTCCTTGTGTTTCCCTTGGCATTTTCATTCTTTACAAATCCTACATTAAATGATACACAAATTAGCAGTAACATGCTTTTTTAAAAAGTTGAACTATTTTACAACAACAGTCACTGAAACTATTTTATAGTGTGACCTTATAAATTTCCTGATTCTTTCTTTTCCATATCTGGCACCAGACTCAACAGTCTAGATGTACATTACTTAATTTGTTTATTGAGTGCAGCAATCCAGCCCCTTCAAATCTGTATCACTATAATTTGTAGCTTACATGACTCATATGTTTCTATGGGAAGAACTTTGAAAAGCATATCATTGCTGATTCTATATTCAGGCTAGTATATGTTCTAGATAATAAAGATTTGTTGGAAAAATATTGTGATCAAAAAACCATTTATTCTGATGCTGGAAAACATAATTTCATGTAGTCCGGTCATTTTACAACCATTACAACCATTTTACAACCATTCAAACTTCACAGAACAGGTGCTTTACAGTCTGTAAAGTCCTGCTAGCCATGATAAATAGTTGTGTCACCGTGCTCCCCCTCCTCATAGTCACTTGACCACATGTTGGGTGGGTCAGTTTTAGGACTGTTGTTGCTTTCCACAGTCATGTAAGTCTAATTTTTGCCAGTTTCTGGCAAAAAAAAACCCCACCTGGGTTTGCTTAAGGATCATTGCAAAAAAGGCCAGAAAACTACATCTGTTTAGATGGATGTGATTTATAACTATAATGACTTACAACTGTTAATTCTGGACTGAATTATGGTCGTAAATCAAGGACTATCTACATGCTGGCCTAGGTCCGTTTTACAAATGGAAACTGCTTGGGTTGGTAAAGGCCCAAATCAGGTGTGCCATAGTTTGCAAACCTACAAATGTTGTCATTTCTGAACTATGCTATGTGTGCAATTTGCTCTTGAAGCGATCCAAATTATTTTGGCATCTATGTCTTTGAGCTATGTAAACATCCAGACAACCACTAGATGGCAAAAAGGAGATATAGAAAACTTAATTCTTTGCTGTCATTTAATAGTCCTCCTTATTTTTCCAACACAGATTCCATTGCCCTACTGTTTATATCTGACACGACAGAGCAATTCATGGTTGGCCATTAAACTAGGCCATTTGCTGTACCCCAGCCTTTAATTCTTTTGTGTCCCATCTTTTCTTTCCCTTGGCACTTAAGGTCCTGCATGGCATAGAGTTACAAGACAATTTGGAAGAAAAAGGGTAGAAAAAACTGTTTAATAATGATTTCAATAATCCATACAAAATTGCTTGCCCTATCAATTGTATGATGGATAATAAAGCCAGTCATGCATTTTAAAAGGCCAGAAGGATAAAATAAAAAACCATTACATATAGGCAAAGGTCAATCCTGAATAGGCTGGTTTTTTTAGCAATAAGTCCTTCAAATGTCAAAACTTCCAGTCTTCATTATTAAAGTGAAATGCCTACTGAAATTAATTAAGGAAGAATGACAGCAAACACCATAATCCTGATCACATGCTGAATTCAGGAGAAGAAATGTGAAGTGTGCTATGTTGGCATCACCAGAATTTAGGGCAATTTTCTAATAGCATCCATGGATGAGATTCCAAGAAGGGCCTTTTGTGTTCATGCCTTAATGCAGGGATGTCAAACTCAAGGCCCGGGAGCCAGAGTCAGCCCATGGGGTACTTACATCTGGCCTGCGTGGCCATCCTGGAAACACCAAAGGACCAGCCTGCGGCACCTCTGCCAGCAAAAATGGAGCTTGTGAAGGCTGCGCGTGGCCCACCCGAGCTCTGGCAGAAGGTTGCAAGAGGCCATTGCAGCCGAAAATGGAGCTCAGGAGCCCACTTTCACTGGCAGAGCGCTTGGGCCACCACAAACACCCCCCCCCAATACGAGTGACATCATGCTGGCCACACCCACCCTGGCCACACCCACCCTGGACCCCAAGGTCAAACACAACACTGATGTGGCCCTTAAAAAAATCAAGTTTGACACCCCTGCCTTAATGCATAAATTGGTAGGTTGTGATATAACCAGGAGATTATTAGAATTTCTAGGATTAACTGGTTGTCTTATCTTCAAAGCTACAGGTGTTTGCCTTGAAGTGACTGTTTTTTAGCACCATCGAAGTACATGTGTAACTAAACAAATGTCATGACTATGAACATGTCAGATGGTGCTTCATTCAAAATCCAAGAAAGACACTCTTAGACTCCATTATTATAGAAAAAAGGAACTTTTACTGGAAATCACTGGTAGCATCAAAGGAATTCTAGATCTGAGGATTTACGCATGAAAAACAAATATACAAAGTGATGGGAATGTTCTCACCCACCATAATTCAAACACCCCATCCAATCAAAGATCCATATAATGTCATGTGGGAAATCTTCAGGTGGTGATGCAGACATCTGGCTGTTGACCTCGGCCTAATTTGATAAAGAGCTACAGTTGTGCAATAAGCAAGCAAGTAGGCATAAACAATAAAGTTTTCCCCAAGTTATAAAATTCATTCTCTAAAACCTCCAGCATATTTCCCACTCCCACAAAGCCCAATTATTTCACCCTCCCCCAATTACCATAGCAGTCAAAAGATGCAAGAGAAAGGAAAGGAGTGCTTGAAGGCTGACATTACAGTTGTAGTGCCCCTACGAACAATTGTTGTCCTTTTTGAACAGTTGTTGTCCACATCGTATGTGAATGTGCCATACAATCAATCAATCAATAAGTGGGTGGGTGGGATCTATGAAATTTTGTTACTTTTGATTTCTTTTAATGTGCAGAAAGAATGTACATTAATATATAGCAGCTGTAAATGTTTTGGATCCCTGGATCGAGTTTTACTTTTACAGCTTTGTTAAGCCCATGTCACACTGGCCAACGGATGCAAAACGGACACAACGGATGAGAAAAATGTTCCATCCATTGTTATCCGCTCTCAAAAGGGGCAAAAATTTGCATAACAGGAGCGGATAACATGGATGCGGGGAGGACAGAGGGCGGATGCAAAGCGGATGCGGAACGGAAGCCCAGCGGATGGAAGCGGATGGGAGCAGATGGCGCAACCGCAGGGCTTCCGGGGGGCCTCAGCGAAGCGGATGCGGAATGCATACAGCGGATGCAGAGCGGATGCCGAGCGGATGAAGCAGATGCACAGCAGATGCACAGCGGATAAAGCGGATGCAGAGCGGAAGCCTAGCGGATGCACAGTGGAAGCGGAACGGATGTCGCGCGTTAATTGCGCATGCAGGGGGGAAGTATTACATAAACCCCCCGGATATAAAGGGAAGCAGCTCGCACGTGGCCAGCATTCTGAGGAAAGACCTGCTGCTGGACACTTCGAGTTCCTTGCCTGCCCTGCCATCCTGCCTTCCAGCCAGCCTTGGTGCCTGCCTGCCTGCCTGCCTTCCTGTCAGGCTTTCTGCCAGGCTTCCTGCCAGGCTTCCTGCCAGGCTTCCTGCCAGCCTTGGTGCCTGCCAGCCTCCTGCCAGCCAGCAACCCCACAACCATGGGGAGGAAGAGAAAGCCTCGGCAACCTGCCGCCATCCCTGGCAAGAGGGACAGGGCCAACCTTCCGCCCCCTGCTCCTGACTCTGCTGGTGCTGGGGCTCCTGCTGAAGCTGCTCCAGGCGGTGGTGCTTCTGCTGGTGCTGGGGTTTCTGCTGTTGCTTACTCTGTTGAAGCTGCTCCTGGTCCTGCTCGACCTGCTCAACCTGCTCGTGCTCCTGGACTTGCTCATCCTGCTCGTGCTCCTGGTCCTGCTCATGCTCCTGGACTTGCTGGCCCTGCTGGTGCTTTACTGCTGCTGATCCTGGTCCTGGTGTTCCTACTGCTGCTGCTGCTGCTGCTGCTGCTGCTGATGATGATGATTATGTTCCTGCTGGTGAGGATGATGATGCTGATTATGATCCTGCTGGTGAGGATGATGATGATGGTGAGGATGATGATGCTGCTGGTGCTGCTGCTGCTGGTGGTGTGGAGGAGCAGCCCCTACTATCTGGGAGCCCCTCTGATGAGGGCCCATCTGGTCCTACCAAAGGGAGAAAGAGGCGTATGCGACAACGGGAGAGGAGGCAATACTCCATTGCAGAGACGCACAAGGATGAGGTGCTGGAGTGGCTGAGAGAGAACGACTATCTGTGGCGGAAGGGACACCGGCTGTACAGGGACACCAAGAGGAAGCAGGCTGCTTGGAGAGAGAGGGCAGAGAGTATGGGTTACACTTCAGAGGTGCTCCTCAGCTGGTGGAAGCACATGCACACCTGGTACGGGAAGCTGCACCTGAAGAAATCTGGCCAGGCCACTGTGAAGCTGACAGACAGAGAGACCTACGTCATGGCCAGGTGCAGCTTCCTGTAGGGTGAGATCCGCCACCGAGGAGCACCAGCAGCCCCTCTCACTACCCTCTCTCTCCGGCAGCCTGCTGAGAGCCAGTCCTCTTCCGGCCGAAAGTCAGTCCCTGTCTCCAGGCAGGTTTCTGTGGAGCGTGCCACGGCGGAGAACCCGCGGACAGGTGTGGTAAGTGTGGTGGAGTGCGTAGGGGACTCCCTGGTGCGGTGGGAGAAAGGAGACATTGAGTCCACCACAGTCCTAGCCGCATCCACCCCCCCTAGCTCCGCCTCTGCAGAAAGGCAGAGAGCCGGACAGCTGGAGGGGCAGAGCCACAATGTCCTGCTGGAGATGAGGGACACCATCCGCACCAGCATAGATCTCCTCTCTCAGCTGGTCCACACCGACTCCTCATCCTCCAACCGCAAGCCCTTCCTCACCTACGTCAACCAGACCCTCAAGGAAATGGCAGATCGACAGTACCAGGTGGTGAAGGACCGGATCACCAAGCTGCTTCACAACCCTCCAGACCCAGAGGAACCTGCTCTCACCCAGTCCAGGCCTGCTCCTCCACCCCAGGTGATGTCCCTCCCATTCCAAGGCTTCCCACAGGCCCTCACCTACCAGGGCTACGGCTACCGGGAGGTTCAGCAGCACAGGCAGCAGCCCTTCCCAGTCCAGGCACAGAGTCATCAGGTGACACCTGTTTCACTGATGCCACCGATGCCACCCACGCCAATGATACCACCCACAACAGTGATGCCACCCACACCAGTCCTCACTCAGCTGCAGAGCAGACAGCCCCACTACACTACTCCTTCCTCCATCCCACAGCCAAGCCCGGCCTCACTACATCTGTCATCAGTACTGGGGCTGACACCCCATGGCATGGAGGAAGGACCTCTCAGCATCACGGGGCTGAGCCAGCTGTCCGAGACCTTTCTCAACACACCGTCCCCTGTTGTCCTCTCAAGGCCAGGCACTCCAGCACCACCCACCACCACAGCACCTGGACCCTTCACCCCTGAGACTGGGCACACCTCCGAGTGACCAAGAAGAGTGCCAGAGACTGGCTAGCTGGCAACCTGTGGACTTTATTTGGACACTTGACTTGGGTCAATTTTTTTTTACAGCTTGTTGTTCAATAAAGTTTATCTTTGATTCACACACTTGCTTCATTTCTTTTTTTTAATAAAGTCTTGGTGGAAACTTTTAGAATTGGCTTAAGTCTTTGCAAGCTTGTGGGATGGGTTAAGATAGCAGTGGGGTGGGCAGGGATACCTGTGGAATGAGCAGGGATACCTTTGGGATGGCTAATAGCTGTGGGATAGATAAACCTCCAGTGGAAGCATAGTGGGACTGAATGGTCCACCCTCCCAGGTGCCACACCTATGGCCCTTTATTATCAATAATAATGTAATCAATCATCCACACATGTCAACACAAACACAACTCTTTATTAAACGCCCTGTTCATTGTAGGCCCACCCAACATACATGGCCCAATCTCATCCATGTGATGAGACAGGCTGAAGGAAGCACCCATTAATCATCTACCATCCTGTCTTGCCACTCCACTGCTCCAGCTGGGGAGTTGCACCAGTGTCTCAGGTGCAACTTCTTCCCTTCACGTGAGGCTCTGTTGGGGCCTTGCACATCCTGAGTGTCTGTCAGGTTTTGCCCTTGCCTCCATTCCCCAGGCTCCATGTCCCCATTGCCTTGTTGATGGTCCACGAGCCTGTTCTGCAAGACTGGGTAGCGGGTGCGCATGAGATTGTGCAGGATGCAGCAAGCTTCCACGATCCTCCTCACAGTCTCTGGGCGATGCTGCATGGTGGTGAGAAGTACCTGGAACCTGTTGGCCAGGATGCCAAAGGCGTTCTCCACCACCCGCCTTGCCCTGGACAGCCTGCAGTTGAAGATCCTCTCTTCACGGGTCAGGAGTTTGGAAGTGTAGGGCTTCATGAGGTAGGTTCTGAGGGAGAAGGCATCATCCCCCACGATGAAGTAGCGCACATCTTGTGTGTTGTTGGGCAGGGGGTCTAGATCTGGGAAGCCCATGATGAGGTTGCCTTCCAGCCCTTCCTTGAGGTGACTCGCGTTGTATACCTGGGCATCTGAAGATGAGCCGTAGCCTGAAGCATCGATGTACATGAACTTGTAGTCAGCATCGACCATGGCGAAGAGGATGATGCTGAAGAAGCCCTTGTAGTTGAAATAAGTGGAGCCCGACTTGGCTGGAGCTTTGCAGGCCACGTGCTTGCCATCTATGGCTCCAACGGTGTGTGGGAAGTTCCACCTCTGATACCACTGCTCTGCAACTTTCTTCCATCCTTCTTCAGTGGAGGGGCACTGGAGGAGCTCCTCCAGGTATTCTTCGATGATGGCCTGCACCACTTCTCTGACCACAATGCTGATGGTGTTGGATGGCACCCTCCAGCCATACTGCATGCTCCTGTAGGAGGTCCCTGAGGCCAGGTGGCGCAGAGTGAGTGCCACCTTGAGCCCAGGTTCCAGGCTAGGCCGGAAGTTGGTGTTTGCCTTGGTCAACCTGGGTGTCAGGCGCTGCACAACTTCGTCAAACATCACTGGAGGCATCCTCATGAAGTTCTGGAACGCCCGAGTGTCTTCGTTCCTGAGATCCACCATCAGCTTGTTGTACAGTCCGTACTCTGCTCTTCTCCCGATCCATTTTCGGACCCAGACGCTTCTTGGCCGCCTCTTTTTCTTCCCATAGTAGAGTTCACAGAGCCTGTAGATGGCTTCGTACTGTTGCAGAAGGATGGTGGCTGCCAAAAGGACTGTGGTATGATCCACAGTGGACATGACTGGATGCTGTGGAAGAGGAGGAGTCAGATGAAGGCTGCAGAGGTCTGCACAGGTGGGCTGCTGGTCTGAAAGTGAGATGCAGACGAGTTGTTCCCCCTTTTTATAGGCAGTGTAGGTGTCCCTTTGCATCCTCTAGTCATCCTCTAGGCATCCTCTAGACATCCTTAATATCCGAGATAGATCCCCTCTGCGAACGTTTTTTCCGCTTTAAACGCTTTGTTTCCGTGCTGCATCTGTTCTGCATCCATTCTGCATCTGTTCCGCATCCGTTCCGCTTCCTCCCTGCGTCCAGGAGGATGCGAGTTCCGCAGATTCGCAGCGGATGCCTAGCGGATATAGCGGATGCGTAGCGGATGCGTAACGGATGCGTAGCGGATGCGTAGCGGATGCAGAACGGATGAACTGGATACATTTTCCGCGCAAAAGTTTTAGGCAGCCCAAAACTTTTGGAGTGGATGAAACGTCCATAAAAGGATGCTGGACGGATAGAGAGGATGAAAAACGGAGGCAGTGAGTACAGAATGGATACATCGCGTTAACCAACGGATGGCGAGGTTTTTTTTCCGTTTTACATCCTCTTTGCATCCGTTGGTTCAGTGTGACATGGGCTTTACTACTGGATAAAACAACAAAACACAACACCTTCCTTGGTTTTCTGTTTTCCTTATGTTTCTGCTCACTGTTTTTACCAACTGAGTTTCTGGCTGTACTTCACCACTCAGGATTCCTAAATTTTTAACAGTATAGTTTTATTATATGATGTTATATGACTTCTTAATGGAAAGGAAGAGGGCATCTGATAAAGAAAAACTACAATAGGTTAACGAGAAGAGGTTCCATGATGAAATACTGTCAACTACCACTGAAATACTGTCAACTGCTGTATACTTGCAGATAATGTTTGATGTGTCAGAAGACAGGCTGGTATAAATTTCATTCAGCTGAATGCAGCCATGATGACTGGAGGAGATCTCTGTGCCAACTGTAGCATCTGGAAGATTGTAAACTGGATTATAAGGGAAATAAATGATTAAGAAATGAGGTAAATATAACTGTAATTACAAAATTAAAGGGCTTAAATGTATTTTAGGAAGTATAAATGGGTGTCATTTAGATTACTATGGGTACATATAAAAATAGGAATTCATAGTTTAGTGCATAGTCAGGACAGATTGGGGCAGCTTATAAATGTCAACATAAAATAATAAAATAAAATGTGCATGCTCCAGTTAGCAAACACAATGAAAGAATTTGGAATGAGTTTTGAAAAGAGCTGTACAACATTCTGAATGAATGTTTTTCTGCTTAAGAAAATGTCTCCTTTGAATACGTGGCTTGAGCATATCTTTATTCATTTTTACACATAGTGAAGAAGTGAATATCAGTCTAAGAACATGATTTACCTAACTTTTTATGATGAAAGATTCAGGGAATTCATGAAATTTAAAGGATTTCAAAATATTTTGAATGTAGGTTAAGTAATTTTTTTTTGTGTGTATTGTTAAGACCTCATCTCAGGGAAAACTGAACACAGAAAAAAATTTAAAGAAGTAAGAATGAAAGCAAAATATTGCACAAAATAAAAATAAGGAGCCTGTATGAAAACATATTACAAGAGAAAATAATCTCCCATTACCGTACAGGAAAAAAACAATGTGCAAATTGCTTAGAAGAGACTATCATAGAAATGTATGGGGGAAATACAAAAGAAAAAGAATCTTGGATGTAACAAAAAAAGACCAAGGGTGACAAAAAAAGTTGGCTTCAAAAATTGAGGTTGAAAGAAATATATTATGTAATGTATTATGAAATATATTATGTAAGACAAGAACAAGAACCACGAAGAATTTAGTGAAATAGGATAAGATAAACTTCACATTAAAAAGGCAGAAAAAAATGCAAATATTAGCCGTGATATTATAGGAAGGTGTACAACATGTTAGAACTGTGATGAGAGAAAGGGTTTTTTTTAGAAAAACAAACAGCTTGTGCTTAATGCATGTGTGCAAATGTGCATGCACATGCACATACATGTAAATGTGCATGCACATGCACATACATGCACAAGACCCTCACAAAGGAAGGAAAGCAATTGGTCATTGCTTTCATGGAATAAAAAAAAATGGGAGGACACAACATCCAATGGGATGGGAGATCGTAGCCTCCAGCATGCACTGAATACCTTGCCAGCTTTTGCCAAATGTCTCAGTCCAGACAGGATTAAAAAAAAAAAAAAAAGGTTTAGAGCAGTGGTCCCCAGCCTTTTTTGTACCAGGGACCAGTTTCACGATTATTCATTCTTCCATGGACCGGTACCTGAGTAATACGAGACTCCACTGCCATCAGGATGGCTCTTCATTCAAAGCCGCCCCCACCCTTCGACGAAACTAAGGCGCGAGGATTCCTTCAGTACCCAAATGCTGCTTTCCAACCGAAAACCCGGAAGCAACCGAAAATCCGGAAGCACCACTGAAACAAGATGGCAGCACCCAAGCTTTGCGGCCCAGTACAAAATGATCCATGGACCGGTACTGGTCCAGGGACTGGTGGTTGGGGATCCCTGGTTTAGAGTCAAGCTAGCAATAATACAGGAAGGAGCAGCTAAATGGTAGTTGCAGAAATGCCTCCTGTGTTATTGCTTAACCCAAAAGTGTGATGCAGAGACATATATAAAAGTATGAAAAGAGTTTTAGATATGTGTTAGAAATGTTCTTTGGCTTCCAGATAAAAAGGCCATAAGCATGCATTCAGTACATTGGCAGGATATACCACTTGCGTAGATATATTTGTTCTGGTTAATTTATATAATCAAAATATTAAGCAATTTTTTTGGCTGAATAGGGAAAAAGTGGATGCCTTCCTCCATTAGGCAAGCCCTATTGAACAGCTCACTTTTCTGGACTGTCTATTGGGGCAAATCAAGAAAAGCAGTTATCTTCTTAGCCTACTGTTCTGGAGACCTTTTTCTAAAGATATCTATAAAATATTATCATGTATAACCTAAGAAATCTCAGCACAACAGGACTGGCTCTCCATGCTGAATAGCATCAAACACCAATATGCGAAGCCATTTCAAGCTTTAACTTTAATCCCAGCTGTAATTACCGTATATACTCGCATATAAGCCGATCTCGCATATAAGCCGACCCTTAAAAAACTGCCCCAAAATGAGGCATTTTGCAAAAACTCGCATTAAATTAGAGGGAAATAATTAAGAGGGAAAAATACAGAGGGAAAAGTCAGCAGGGCAAAAGTTGTGGCTCATCGTCCATCCAGGGAGAAAGGCTGCAAAGGTCCATGCGAGGGCTGCAAAGGTCCAGGCAAGGGCTGCAAAGGTCCAGGCAAGGGCTGCAAAGGGCCAGGCAAGGGCTGCAAAGGGCCAGGCGAGGGCTGCAGCAGCGACTTAGCGTGGCGACTTGCTCCAGCAAATCAGATTTATGCATGTATAAGCCGACCCCCAAATTTTGGGGGAAAAAAAAGCATTCTAAAGTTGGCTTATATGCGAGTATATACGGCAATTGCTCAATATTTTGAGGAATATTAAAAAAAAACACCTCTAGATTAATTCTATACAGGAGACTCAGTATACAGATAATTTCATATTGAAGATTTGTATTCTGTTTCAGTGTGCCTCAACTCTTGTGGGATATTGCTTATAGCACTTTCCAGCTGATTAATCCTTTTCTCAAGAGAGTCAGAAACTATCTGTTAGATCGCCGGAAAAAGAGACTCGAGACCAGTGTGACTTTCAGCTCTTTATTTGGTTCCTTGCATCAGTTCTAACCACAGAGCCGCAGCAGCCTCTTTTATAGCAGCTGCTCATGGCTCATGGCCAATGATGGCTCCTTGAATCTCCCGCCGATCTGGTGGCCCAATCATAAGGCGGCAATGCAAACCAGTCAGGCTCGTGTTTTGAACCAATCAGCAAGTGGCAATTATGGACCAATCAGAAAAGGGTATTTCAAGCATGTTAATATTGAACACCCCTCCCCTCTTGGTTCAGTCCGACCTACGTTACATAGTCCCGTAAGTAGGCAGGGCTTCTCTGGTTTCTACTTGACCTGTGCAGCTCAGTTGCGATGTTGTCTTCGGCTGGTTCGGACGGGATCATTGTCTCTCCTCTCCTTCTCGGTGGAACCTCCTGGAAGGATGAGTCAGCTCTGCCAGTCCCACCTGGTCTACCCAGGCTGGTTGAGTCAGCTCTGCCGCTCCCACCTGGTCTCTCCGGGCTGGTTGAGTTGGCTTGGCTATCTCTTCCAGGAGTGGCCTCGTGTTGGTTTTCTAGTGCCAGTTCCCTTCTGCCCAAGTCTTCTGCCGGTAAGTAGTTTTGGTTTCTAAATGGGCCTACCGGTGGTGTTTGTTGTTGGTTTGTTTGCTGTTGTATTATTATTGGGTTTTCTCCTCCCCTTTGATTTATGTTTGATTGATCTCCCCCCTCTCTGGTTTTGTTATAGTCTGTTTGGTGTGGTCTTTGAGTGTGTGGTTGTTGTGCATTCTTGGGGTTGTCGGTGTTTCTTTCTATTGTTCTAGACCTTAGTTGGTCGATGTGTCTCTTCCAGCTTCTCCCATCCTTCATTTCTAGTCGGTATGACCGAGGTCCTGTTATTTGAGTTATTCTAGCTGGTATCCAAAGTGGGTCCCCCGTAAGGTTTTTTGCGTATACCAGATCCCCTGTTGTGAATGTGTGGTATTTACTGGAGGAGTCTGGTCGCTTTTCGGGGTTGTATGTTGGGGGTAATCTGTCCAGGTGTGAGCGTAGTTTCCTGCCCATCAGGAGTTCTGCTGGGCTTTTGTTAGTTGATGTGTTTGGTGTTATATGTTGGATAGTTAGCATTTTATTGATTTTGTCTTGAATGTCACCCGTGTCTATTTTATTTAATGCCTCTTTAGAATACTGAACCATGCGTTCCGCCCATCCGTTTGTAGCCGGGTGAGTGGGCATGGTTAGGGCATGTTGTATACCCAGTTCGGTTAGGAATTTTTCGAATGACAGAGCTGTGACCTGCCGCCCGTTGTCTGAGACTAACAAGTCTGGTAACCCATGCGTTGCAAATAGTTTTCTTAGCTGTTTGATCATGGCTTCTGTCGTCACAGAATGCACAACTGTGACCTCCAACCAGTTGGAGTAAGCATCGACAATTATTAAAAATGTATATCCCTTTGTGGGTCCGGCAAAATCTATATGGATTCTCGACCAGAGGCCCCTGGGTGTCTCCCACTCGAGGGTAGGTGCGGGAGGGGGGGTAGGTCTGGACTTTTGGCATTTGTTGCACATTCCCACCCATGTCTCAATGTCTTTGTCCATCCCGGGCCACCAGACATAACTCCTGGCCAGGTATTTCATTTTGATGATACCCGGGTGTCCTTCATGTAGCATGCACAGTACTTTTTCCTGCATTTTTTTTGGAATAACAACTCTATCCCCCCACAGTATACATCTCTTCAATATCGATAGCTCAGTTTGTTGGGTTTGGAAGGGTTTAAACATGTCGCTGTCATTGGTTTCCAGCCACCCTTTTCCTACCCAGTTTAAAATGTGCGCCAGTTGTCTGTCTCTAGCGGTCTCTTTTGCAATGTCTGATGCAGTTATCGGTAGGTTTGGCAAGGTCTCTATTTGTAGTGTGGATGTGGTCAGTGCCGGGTCGTCTTCCAGGTCTGGCAGGGGGGAATGGCTCAGGGTGTCTGCGTGTGATATGCTCTTCCCTGGCTGGTGGATTAATTGGTAGTTATATGTGGCCAGGAATTTGGACCACCTTGTCATCTGTGGTGACAATATGTTTGGGGTGGCCTTATTCCCTGCGAGTATCCCCAGGAGTGGCTTGTGGTCGGTAACTAGTAAGAAAGTCCGACCGTAGAGATACTCATGAAAACGCTTTACTCCGGTAATCGCTGCTAGTGCTTCTCTCTCCAGCTGGCTATAGTTCCTCTCTGCTTTGGACAATGTCTTGGAGTAGAAAGTGATTGGTGCTTCTCTCCCATCTGGTAGTGTGTCGCTTAGTATGGCCCCGAAGCCAAAAGGTGATGCATCGCATATCACTGTCAGCGGTAGGGTTTCGCTGTATTGAATAAGTACCAATTCAGATGTTAGAAGATTTTTTATTCCTTGTAACGCGGCTTCTTCCCATCGGCCCCAGGTCCAGGTAGCTGTCTTATTGAGTAGTCTATGTAGTGGCTCCACCATTGTTGCCTTCTGCGGCAAAAAGACATTATAAAAATTAATGAGTCCCAGAAATGCTTGTAATTCTGTTTTGTTTTGTGGTCTGGGGGCTTCTTTTATGGGTTTTATTTTCTTTTTGGTGGGGTGAATTCCTTCTTTGTCTATTAGGTACCCCAGGAATTCAACTTTCTTGGTGGCCAGCTGGCATTTTTCTTATTTCACCTTGAGTCCCGCCTCTTTAAATCTTTTTAGGACTTCCCTGAGGTTGCTTTCCAATTGGTTTTTGTTCTTAGTGGCTACCAGCATGTCATCGAAGTAGGGTACCACCCTTTAATTCCTTGTAAAAGATGTTCCATCAGGCTTTGGAACACCCCTGGAGCCACGCTGACTCCGAATTGTAACCTGTTGCATTTAAATGCCCCCCCTGTGAGTCACAATGGTTTGTGCCTGCGCTATTTTGGAATCAATGGGCAATTGCTGGAATGCCTGCACCAGGTCGAGCTTCACGAAGATTTTTCCTCCCCCCAGCGAAGGTAATAGATGTTGCACCACTGGGATGGGGGATTCGCTCTGTTGTAGTGTGTGGTTAAGGGTGGCCTTATAATCTCAGCAGAGTCATATGGATCCATCTGGCTTTATTGGGGTCACAATTGGGGTTTCCAATCTCGTGTGGTCTATTTGTTCCAGTACCCTGTGTGTGTGATGAGCTTATCCAATTGCTCATCGATCTTTGGTTTGAGTGCGAATGGAACCCGCCATGCCTTTAACCAGATTGGTGCTATGTTTGGGTTCAAATTAAATGAAATAGGGGACCCTCGGTACTTGCCTAGCTTCCCGTCAAATACGTCCTGGAAGTCTTTCATCAGGCTCTCCTCCCAGTCTGCCTTGGTGACGCTGTTTATGCCGGTCACTTCGATCCCCAGAGGCGCAAACCATTCTAGCCCCAGCAGGCTTGGGTGATCCCTGTCCACTATCGTCAATGGGAGGATTTCTGAGCGTTCCTTGAAGGTTATTTGAAAATGTCCAAATCCAACCACGGGGATTGTGTTCCCCTGGTAGTCCTTCAAGGTCAGTGTTTGGTTTTCTAGTTGTCTTCTTCGTATGCTGGGGATTAGTCATTTAATGGTGTTCCAGGATACCATTGACAGGTATGATCTGGAGTCCACTTCCATGTTACACTGTTGGCCTTCAATGTTGACCTGTTTGTGTACCTTACGGGCATCTGTTGCACTCGAATGCCCAATGGTAATTGTCTGATGGGTCTCTTCCTTTCGGTAGGGTTTGATGAGCTGCTTATTTCTGCTTTCGCGGCTCCAACGGTTTCCTGTCTGTCTGTCTCTGGTCCTGGGGGGGGGGGGGTGCTGTCTCATCGCCTAGGGCTGTAGCTCTTTTTATTTCGGCAGACCCTAGCAATGTGTCCCCGTTTCTCGCAGTGGCGGCAAATAATGTCTAGAAAATGGCACTTGGATCGGGGGTGGTTTCCTCTGCACCCAGCACATTGGAAACCTGACTGGCGTTCTCTCCTTTCTTGTCTGTACCATTCCAACTGGAGTCTGTGTATCTCTTCCTCCTCCTCGTCGGTCTCAGATAAGGACTCGATGTCCTCATGGTGTGCAGTAGTGGTGGTGGTCTTTTGGTTTCCCTCTGGTTTCCTTTCTTGGTGTTGGCCTGTTTCTGCCCATGTTTGCTGGGTTGCCGCATTCATTTTCTGCATGGTTGCTGCTGACTTCTCTGCAGCTTCAGTTGCGGTTGCCTCAGTGATGGCCTCGGTAATGGTGATGTTGGGCTAGGTCAGTAGTTGGCTCTGTAATGTGAGATCTCTCAGTCCCAGGACCATGTGGTCTCTCATGGCTTCGTCCATATTGAGAAACTCACATACATCGCCAATGTCCCTCAGAGCCACTACGAATTCCCCGACACTCTCACCTTCTATCTGGTCTCTTTTATAAAATTCATGTCTCCAGATGAGATTGGAGATGCCTGGTACATAATGGGCTCTTGTAGTCTACTCTTGTAGTAGTCTACTCCTGTAGTAGGCTACTTTTGTAGTAGTCGGTCCAACTCTGGCCATGCCATCTGTTTGATGTCCTGAGGTTTGGCCAATGCTTTGGCCATTTTGAACACTGTGGGCACACAGGGTGTCAGGAACACGGCTCTCTTCCTTTTATCGGAGATCCCTTGCAGATTGTTGCTCTCGAGGAACATGAGAAATCAATCAATGTACAATTCTCTGATGAATCAGGGATTTAAATTGTTATTTGCAATTTATCAGAAGCATCAGTAGCTGCATTGGCTCTTTTTGTAAAATGGCCTGTTCACCCTCAGTTGTTGAAAAATGCAAAGTGGGAATGAGATTGTTCCCTCTGATGCCTCACCTTTTAGGCCCTACAATTCATCAACCATGAGTAGTACATAAAAAGTAGAAAAAAAATTTCCACTTAGAAATTAAGTATGAAGCACCCAAATAAGATGATAGACTCCCAAACTGACATGGAAGAAGAAAGATCAGAATGATACCATAATTTTTTTTGAAGTCCATCTCTTGCTTTTGCACATGGTCCAATAGTTAGTAAAGTAATAAAGCTTGAAAAAAAGACTTGTGGTATTTTTTTGGCTAAGGCAATGCGTTAATCATATTTCATAACAATAAATTCAGCATATAGAACTCTCCAATCCATGACTGAGGACCTCCACCTGATTTATACAGAAATGTTTGCAAAGATGTTTTGCTAAATGTGCAACCTCACACACATACATAGCAGAGGTGGTATTCAGCAAGTTCTGACCAGTTCTGGAAAATAAAGTAGTGGAAATTTTGAATTGTTCAGAGAACCAGCAAATACCACCTCTGACCGGAAATTTTAAAGTCACACCCACCAAGCCATGCCCACAGAACTGGTAGTAAAAAAATTTGAATCCCTCCACTGATACATAGTTATGAAGGTCTATGCCAACTGCACACAGAAGCAGTTTTGAAAGACTGGAAACCCTTTTTGATGAAATAAATGAAATGATTTATGGATTTGAAGGTTTTTTTTTTAAGAAAAGCATAGATTAAATGAAGAGCTAAATGGACTTGTATAACATCTAGAAGGGAGATGGGATAATAAGATTGTAATTATGTATTGAAAAGAAGATCCAATTTCATTCATATATTCCTTAACTTGGTTTTTTTCCCCTTTTCATAATTACATTTTTTATTTCCTTTTTTTCTTTCAATTTGTCTGTGAAAAAAATTGTAACATAAATAAATAAATGAAACAGTAGGAGACTTGTATGTGTACAAAGTCTCCCCGGATACTTTTAATCTTCATCCATGCAGTCTAGACATTTGCAAAAGGCGATCATCTGACTTATTAATTAGGTCAGAAATGTTCTTCCCTTCTCAGATCATTCTCTCAACAGGGATTTTCATACGCTCTGAAATTAAAGCCTCAACTCAAGTAGGTAGCAGACAGGATGCTACTTTATTGATTTTTATTTGGTATTCTAATTGTTTAACTGTTATCTCCCTATTTATTTGTTTGCAGCATTTACATTCTGCTCTTTAGTTAGGGAGACTTACCAATCATTAAGGAGTGACTTACAATCTAAAAATACAATGGAGAAGGCAAAAGAAAAAAGTGAGGGGGGGTGAGGTTGTGATGAGGTTGTGTTCCAGCCCATCCTTGAGGTCACTTGTGTTATATACCTGGCCATCTGAAGCTGACCCGTTGCCTGAAGCATCGATAGATGAACTTGTAATCAGCATCAAACATGGCAAAGAGGATGATACTGAAGAAGCCCTTGTAGTTGAAATAAGTGGGCCCTGAGATGGCTGGAGCTTTGCAGGCCACGTACTTCCCATCTATGGCTCCAACGGTGTGGGGGAAGTTCCACTTCTGATACCACTGTTCTGCAAGTTTCCTCCAGCCTTGTTCTGTGGTGGGGCACTTGAGGAGCTCTTCCACGTATTCTTCAATGATGGCCTGTACCACTTATCTGACCACTTTGCTGATGCTGTTGTGTGGCACCCTCCATGTATACTGCATGTTTCTGTATGTGGTTCCAGAGGCCAGGTGGCACAGAGTCAGTGCCACCTTCAGTCCAGGGTCCAGGTTGGGATGGAAATTGGTGCTAGGCTTGGTCAACCTGGGTCTCAGATGCTGTACAAGTTCATCAAACATGGCCGGTGGCATCCTCATGAAGTGATGGAATGCACGAGGGTCTTCATTCCTCAGCTCCACCATCAACTGGTCATACAGTCCAAACTCCATTCTTCTCATGATCCATCCTCAGACCCACACAGCTCTTGGACGTCTCCCTCTTCTCCTTCTGTGTAAAATTTGATACAGTCTGAACAGGTTTTGGTTCTGGTGATGAATGAGCACAGCTATCATACGGACTGTGTCATCATCCATGGAGGAGAACAATTGATGATGTTGAAGACCAAGACCAAGGGTGATGAGGTCTGTACACCACGGCTGCTGGACTCATACTGAGATCCAGATGATTTTCTCCCCCTTTTTAAAGAAAATATCGGTTGTCTGCTTGGTGTCCTTCTCCATACTCTAGACATACTCCAGACATCCTAAATATACGAGATACATACCAGATACAAACATTTTGTCCATTTTTAATACTTCATATACGAGATGCATACGCTTACATCCTTTCGTCATTATTATTATCAATGTATTATCATCAATAATACATCATTATTTCCATGCTACTAACACTGTGTAGACATTCCGTCTACCTTTTGTTTCCTCCCTCTTTCCATTTTCAGCTGCAGCGGATGTGAGTTGAGGGGATGGCCAGAGGATGCAGAGAGGGTACAGCGGACGTTTAACGGATGATAATGGACATAGAACATTTGTTGCCCGTATATGTCAAGGATGTACATCGTATGTGGCAGAAAGTTCATCAGTTCACAAAGTTTTGTGCAGCTCAAAACTTCTTGTGCAGATGAAATCGCAGTGGACGGATGTTCAACGGATAGAGCATATGAAACACGTATGGAGTGAGTACACAACAGATGTATAGCGTTTTCCAATGGATGGCAAGCTTTTTTTTAACATTTTACATCCTCTTTGCATCTGTAAGTGCAGTGGGTCCGGGCCTTAAGAAAGGATTTTTTGAAATGACCATCAGAGCATTAGTATTTCCTATATTATTATTAACACGCTCTGGTGCTAAGGAGTTCTACTCCCCCTCCCCACCTGAAAAGAAATCTGTTCTAAATGCAAACACAAGCAGAGAAGTTTCAGTTTTTGTTTTATAGCACCAAGCAGCTCACGCAGCAAATATTGTTTCATTTTCCATGTTTCAGTTTCCAAACAGCCCTCAACTCTCTCATACACTGACAGGATGCTAGCCAGATGAATACTGATGGATGCTGGTAGGCAGAGGCACATTTTTTCCCCTTATTTTCCTCCCCAAAAACTAAGCCTGATCACATAGTTTCCTAGCAAAACATGGGTATAGAGCTAGTTCTATCATATATATTAATGTAATGGTTACAAAACAGCCAGTTTAGAGCTATAGTTAAAGCTCATGTCACACTGCACCAACGGATGCAAAGAGGATGTAAAACATAAAAAAAAGCTTGCCATCCGTTGGAAAACGCTATGCATCCGTTGTGTACTCACTGCATACATGTTTCATACGCTCTATCCCTCCAGCATCCGTCAACTGAGATTTCATCCGCTCAAGAAGTTTTGAGCTGCACAAAACTTTTTGAGCGGATGAACTTTCCGCTGTGTACGATGTAAATCCGTGACATCAGAGCAACAAACGTTCTATGTCCGTTTATCATCCGTTAAACATCCGCTGTATCCTCTCTGCATCCTCTGGGCATCCTCGCAACTTGCATCCGCTGCAGCTGAAAACTGCAGTGAAAGAGGGAGGAAACAAAAGGTACACGGAACGTCTACACAGCGTTAGTAGCACGGAAATAGAAAGGATGAGCAGTGAACGGTTTGCATCCTATATACATCCGCTAGGCTTCCTATGAACATCCCTTTAACATCCCTGCTACATACTACCCACGTCCGTTCTTTTCCTTTCTTTTCCGTTCTGTTTATGCAAATTGTTGCCACTTTTTGGAGCGGATGACAATGGATGGAGCACTCCCAAAAATTCGCTCATCCGCTGTGTCCTTTTTGCATACGTTTTGCATCCGTCGGCCAGTGTGACCTAGCCTTTAGGCACAAGTCTAGAAACCAAGAAACTGTGAGTCCCACCTTAGACCCAAATCATCTGAATTGCTGTGGGCCAGTCATTCCTTCTTAACCATAAGTTAGTTAAAAACTACTCCAAATTATACCAATATGCTCTGGATTCAGAATTCATCATCAATTGATGAATAGTTTGGGGCTAGAGGATTTTTCTCTCTCTCTCCTTAGCTACACTCAACAACTCTAGCTCATCTGTTTCCACTGATGAGTCGCTGCCAGCATTGGTGTTGGATATAAATTATAAAGAGAATGATGAAAGTGTGTCCTGTTGCAAACAGGTTTCTGAGACATAAAAGTTATAAAGAGCATCCTGACACCTTTAATAGCATTTTAATTCTTTATAGCCTCTCCATCTTAGCTGCCTGCAAAGTGATCACTAGAATCAGCTATTTTATACTACCACTCAAGTGTAAGTGTCCTTTCAATGTATTTTGTCTACACATCTCCTTTCTAAAGGCTTTGTAGTAGGAAATAACACAATTGCAAAGGACTAATACAATACACCATCATCATCAAGATTTTGGTGATAACTTGGAAGTGTATATATGTATGTATCACACACACAGAGAGAGATGGAGGGGCACATTATTAATCCCTAGCATATATTATGTTTATTTGTGGGCGTGTGACACAAACTCACACTATTTAGACCACAGATATTTGCTGTATTTTGCTAAAATACGTTTTAGCAGTTTTAGTCCCATCAATTCAATGATTGGGTTAGTAAACAGTTGAAAATAAGGAAGACTGTGGCTTAGCTACTGCCTATTTCTAACGACAAAACCCATGGTTTTCTCCTCTGCTCTTTACTCTGAGGTTCTGCTCCAAATAAAAATTCAACAATAACAGTAAATGGGTGTCCTATTTCATTCTGAACTCCTGCATAAATAAATAATAGAAATAACAAAGCACTAATGCAATTGCTCATTTCAAGTAACACTTTTGCCGTTGAATATGTATGTGGAAACATCTGGACAAAATTCAAATACCTCTGGTTTGCCCTTTTACATCTCTTGCATTTTAAAAAATATAATTGACTGAGACTTTAGGAATAATCCAAGGCGAGAGAGATCTGGATTTTAGGTACCCAGGGGAATTTAAAAGAAGACCCTTAGCTGCAAAGGCAGATTTTGTGAAATGTGCTGAGGGATACAATCAATTGGGAATAGCTCCAATACAAGCTTTATCTGTGACCTTGAGACTTTTCAATTATTTCAAGGTATTTTGGCAGATGGTTCTTTGTCGTTTTGACTTAATGCAAGGAAACAGCTTGTACTAACCATTCTTTAAACATTTTTGCAAAATATAAGGTTTTTTTTTAAATAAAAAAAACAATAACAGGAGACACTGCTGCTCTTTGCTTAGAGCTTTGCCACTGTAGCTTTTGGGGA
>BLBF01017245.1:0-39141 GCA_015471245.1 Laticauda colubrina
AAGTTAAGTGGCTACCTCCATCTCCAGAATGTGGAGAAATGTCTTTCCATTTTTTTTTTCCTTGTCAGGGGAGGAATTTCTTTCACTCCAGCCAACAAAAAATAATGATAAATACACACACACAAAAAAGCTAGCCTTACTTAGTTTCACCCACATCAGCTCAGTGAACCAATCAATACCTGACAAACAAGAAACAGCAGTTCTGTTTGTGACTATCCAAACGGATACAACAAGAAGGCAGCTTGGGTAAAGGAAAAGAGGAGAATAAAAAAGAAAGAAATGAAATGAAATGAAAGAACTTCCAATAACACCAGAAGTGGTAGAGAAAAGAGCAAGGAAAAATCAAGAATTGGTCAGCATCGGGTAAAGATGAATTCTGAAATCTGACTAGTCTGTACCCACTCATTGCCGACCAGTTTAGCAACATACTGCAAAGAGGTGAAATTAAAAATTGGTGAACATCTGGCAAAACCAACCAGATAATGAAAAATTTAACAAAAGGGGTAGCATCAAGCAACTACCATCTAATTACCTGTTTACCAACAACTTTCAAAGTGTTGACTGGTGTAGTAGCTGGTGCAGTCCAACACTTGAAAGCTCTTTCTACCTGAGCAAAGCTCTTTCTACTTGAGCAAAAAGGAAACAGCAAAGGAACAAAAGATCAGCTTCTAATTGGTAAGATCATTTTGGAAAACCGCAAGAAAAGGAAGACCCAACTTAAATGTAGCGTGGATTGATTATAAGAAGGCATTTGACTCCCTGCCGCATGATTGGATAACTAAGTGCCTAGAAATAATAGGAGTTGGTAAACACCAGAAGATCAATGGCACAAAGGAAGACACAGTTGCTGGACAGTGGTAATAATATACAGTATAACCTCTGGGTTATTACCATAATTCATTCCATAACTTTGGTGATTTTTTTTATCTTCCAATGTTTCATCCTCAGGAATTACTGGATCAGGGATCGTGTTTGCCACCCAAGTATGTGTTCGTGACCAGATTCAAAAATGTTGTGAATTTTTTGGTCAGAACCCAATTTGGCCATGGTCAGAAGCTTTCATGATTAGAGGTTCTGCTGTACTAGGAGAGATTAACATCAAGAGAGGAATCTTTCCAGGAGGCTCACTACCACCAATTCCTTTGTTAACAATACCGAACAAATGAAGTCACTGCTATACCAAACATCAAAAACATATGTCAGCCTATCTCACCTTTACATGAATGATATAAAACTGTATGGAAAATCACTGCTCAACGTCCATATAAAAAGCCAAGATGTTACAATGGAATTTGGACTGAATGAAAGTGCCATCTTTATCTTCAACAGGATAAAACGTGCATAAGCACACCAATAGTCCCTACCGTCCCTGTCCTATTGTTTCTTTTTATTTTTCTTATAAGTATCTATCTCATGTATTCAAAACTATGCTTATTCATATACCTGTATCTTGTAAGTGATTGACAAATCAAATAAATACTAAATACTAAAAACAGATGAGATGGAATCAAGGGGCCCTATGGAAAATAATATAAAGAGTCTGGATGAAGATCACTAAAAATACAAGTGCATCAAAGTCAAGAAGAAGGTTAGTGAGGACATCATCAAAGGGAAGAACAATTTAAAGTTCTAAGCTTAGTGGTGGAAATTCCACAAAGGCAATGAACACCTTGGCAATTCCAATCATTATATACTCAGCTGGAATAGTGGACCAGACTCAAACAGAGGTCAAAGCCCTGGATTGGAAGAAAAATAAAGATAATGAATCATGCCCTTCATCCATGCAGTAATGTTGACAGATTCTGTTTACCAAGGAAAACAAATGGGCATGGAATGGGTGGGCATGGAAAACAGGTGGGCAAGTACACCAGGCAGTTGAAAAAGAAAAAAAAGGCATTGGTAGAATATCTGAAGGACAGTAAAGAAGATGCATTGAAGCTAGAATACAATGAAGGGTAGCTGAGTACTTGAGTGTCAGGCCCAAAGAACCAAGAAGAATGCGTGGAGTTACTTCTTAGTAGTTTCCTTATTGTTGTTCACCTTCAGAAAGAATCTTGTCAGAAGCAATTATCTGCAATAACTGTAGATATACAGTAAAATTTGTAAATTACAAGAAAGGATCCAACCTTGCTCTCTTCCTGTCCACCTAACATTCTAAGTTCTGCTGTCTCTTTGCCCTTTATAAAGGAGTCTTCTGTCTTGCAACTGCAGGCCACTTTCTACCACATGGAGAGACCAAACTGACCTACAAGAAAAACCAAATGAAGAAAAGACAAGAGACATGACAAGGCAAAGTATTACATGACCAGTGAATTAAAAAATAGGCATAAGGAGATAACAAGGAAAAGCAATGATTAAGAGCAGAAAAGAAAGAAAGAGACAGAAGGGCTAATTCTGGCTTCATAAAACCAAACCTTAAGAACAAATGCATACAAAACCAGAACTGAGAAGACAGCAACAGACCACAAATGTTGCCTCTGCAAAGAGGCTGAAGAAACAGTGGACCACTTAGTTAGCAGCTACAAGAAAATTGCACGGGCTGACTACATACCAAGGCATGACAAAATGGCAACATGGTGTATTGGTATATTTACAAGAAATATCATTTGCCTGAAAGCAAAAACTGAGACCCCCCCAAAATAGATTGCAAAATAGTTTTATGGGACTCCAAAATAGACAATTAGAAAATGAAAACGCTGAACTGTCCTGGGATTTTAGAATTAAAACATGCAAAAAGCCCAGACTTTTTGTTGAGTTTTTAAAAAAAGGCAAAAAGAAAAAAGAAACCCTCTGGATAATGAATGAGACAGTCACTGGAGACAGCTTTGAAGAGAAAAAAACTAGAGAAAATCACAGAACAAAAAAAAATTGCAAATAGGAGCAAAATAACTGTGGCAAAAGAAAGCAAAAATGGTATGTTGGGTGCATTCCCAAAACTGGAGCATCACTTAAACACTATCAGCATAGATAAAATCACCACCAGTCAATTGCAAAAAGGCAAGTTTACTTGGAATAGCTCACATCCTGCAACAATACCTTACAACCATCAAACAACATCTGCCTTCCCCAAGTCCTTGGGAAGAACTCGATAGATGGATAAAAATGCCAAACCCAGTCTAAACTTCTAGTTAACTATGTAGCCAACCATAATAATAGCATATTTAACTTTTATATTGCCTGATTCAATTATTCTGATGTTCTCTTTCTTTGGTTTTCAATTTATAACTCGAACACAGTATTATCACAAAATAAATTCCACATTTATAAATGTGGAAAATAAATATCAGCTCCAATTTTTACTTCTCCTTTCCATATTTTCAAGAATCAATCTGGCATTTTCTACTTAAAATTACTTTTCATTAATATCTCTCATTATGATGTGCTAATGAAGCAACTATCCTCAAAGAAAGTAAAGGCCCTGTCACACTGGCCGACGGATGCAAAACGTTTGTAAAAAGGACACAGCGGACGAGAAAAATGTTCCATCCATTGTTATCCACTCTCAAAAGGGGCAAAAATTTGCATAACCAGAGCGGATAACATGGAAAGGAACGGACGGGGGGAGGACGCAGGGCGGATGGAAAGCGGATGCTCCACGGAAGCCTAGTGGATGGAAGCGGATGGGAGCAGATGGCACATCCGCAAGGCTTCCGGGGGAGTGCAGCAAAGCGGACGCGGAATGGAAAGAGCAGATGCAGAGCGGACGCCGAGCGGATGAAGCGGATGCACAGCGGAAGCCTAGAGGATGAAGCGGATGCAGAGTGGAAGCCTAGCGGATGCCTAGTGGATGCCTAGCGGATGCCTAGCGGATGCCTAGTGGATGCCTAGCATTCACTGCGCATGCGGGGAGGATGCATTACGTCAGCCCCGCGGATATAATGGGAGGCAGCTCCCAAGCAGGTCACCATTCAGAGGAAAGACCTGCTTCCAGGCACATCGACTGCCTGCCAGCCTTGCCAGCCTGTCTGCCTTGCCTGCCTGAATGCCTGCCAGCCTTGCTGCCTGCCAGCCTTGCTGCCTGCCAGCCTTGCTGCCTGCCTGCCAGCCTCCCTGCCAGCCTGGTTGTCTGCCTGCCTGCCAGCCTTGCTGCCTGCCTGCCTGCCTGCCTGCCTGCCTGCCAGCCAGCCTGCCTGCCAACCTGCCTGCCAGCCTGCCTGCAAGCCTTGCTGTCTGCCTGCCTGCCAGCCTTGCTGCCAGCCTGCCTGCCAGCCTGCCTTCCAGCCTCCCTGCCAGCCTTCCTGCCAGCTTGCCTGCCAGCCTGCCTGCTAGCCTGCCTGCCAGCCTTGCTGCCTGCCTTCCTGCAAGCCTGCCTGCCTGCCTTCCTGCCAGCCTTGCTGCCAGCCAGCAACCCCACAACCATGGGGAAGAAAAGGAAGCCTCAGCCATCTGCTGCCAGCCCTGGCCAGAGGGACAGGGCCACCCTCCCACCCCCTGGCCCTCACTCTGCTTCTGCTGGGGCTTCTGCAGCACAGGCTCGCTCTTTTGGGGTTGGGGCTTCTGCTGCTTCTGCTTCTGGAGGAACTGATGCTGCTGCTTATGGCGGTGGTGCTTCTGCTCGTGCTTACTCTGCTGATGCTGCTTCTGGCGGTGGTGCTTCTGCTGGTGCTTACTCTGCTGATGCTGCTTCTGGCGGTGGTGCTTCTGCTGATGCTTCTGGAGGAGCTGATGGTGCTGCTTCTGGCGGTGGTGCTTCTGCTGGTGCTTACTCTGCTGTAGCTGCTCCTTGTCCTGCTGGTCCTGCTTGTCCTGCTTGTCCTGCTCGTCCTGCTCGTGCTCCTGGTCTTGCTCGTCCTGCTGGTCCTGCTCGTGCTCCTGGTCTTGCTCGTCCTGCTGGTTCTGCTTGTCCTGCTGGTCCTCCTCGTGCTCCTGGTCCTGCTCGTGCTCCTGGTGCTGCTGGCGCTGCTGGTGATTACTCTGCTGCTGCTGATCCTGGTGCTGCTGCTGCTGCTGCTGCTGCTGATGATGATGATGATCCTGCTGGTGCTGCTGCTGATGATGATCCTGCTGGTGCTGCTGCTGCTGCTGCCGGTGGTGTGGAGGAGCAGCCCCTACAACCTGGAAGCCCCTCTGATGAGGGTCCATGTGGTCCTGCCAAAGGGAGGAAGAGGCATACACGAGAACGGGAGAGGAGACAATACAACATCGAGGAGGAACATGAGGATGAGGTGCTGGAGTGGCTGAGAGAGAATGACTATATATGGCGGAAGGGACACAGGCTCTACAGGGACACCAAAAGGAAGCAGGCTGCTTGGAGAGAGAAGGCGGAGAGTCTGGGCTACACTTCAGAGGTGCTCCTCGGCTGGTGGAAGCACATGCACACCTGGTACGGGAAGCTGCACCTCAAGAAATCTGGCCAGGCCGCGGTCAAGCTGACAGACAGAGAGACCTACGTCATGGCCAAGTGCAGCTTCCTGGAGGGTGAGTTCCTCCACCGAAGAGCAGCCCCTCTCACAACCCTCTCTCTCAGGCAGCCTGCTGAGAACCAGTCCTCTTCCGGCCAAGAGTCAGCTCCTGTCTCCAGGCAGGTGTCTGTGGAGTGTGCCACGACGGAGAACCCGCGGACAGCTGTTCTAACCATGGCGGAGCGCATGGAGGACTCCCTGGAGCAGTGGGAGAAAGGAGAGGGCACTTCCACCACAGTCCTACCCGCATCCACCCCCAGCTCCACCTCCACAGAAAGGCAGAGAGCCAGAAAGGAGGGGCAGAGCCACACTGTCCTACTGGAGATAAGAGACACCATCAGGAGCAGCATAGATATCCTCTCTCAGCTGGTCCACACCGACTCCTCATCCTCCAATCCCAAGCCCTTCCTCACCTATGTCAACCAGACCCTCGTGGACATCCTCAGTGTCTATCAGGTTTTGCCCTTGCCTCCATTCCCCAGGCTCCGTGTCCCCATTGCCTTGTTGGAGGTCCATGAGCCTGTTCTGCAAGACTGGGTAGCAGGTGCGCATGAGATTGTGAACGATGCAGCAAGCTTCCACAATCCTCCTCATGGTCTCTGGGTGATGCTGCATGGCGGTGAGAAGTACCTGGAACCTGTTGGCCAGGATGCCAAAGGCATTCTCCACCACCCGCCTTGCCCTGGACAGCCTGTAGTTGAAGATCCTCTCTTCACGGGTGAGGAGTCTGGAGGTGTAGGGCTTCATGAGGTATGTTCTGAGGGAGAAGGCGTCATCACCCACGATGAAGTAGGGCACATCTTGCGTGTCATTGGGCAGGGGGTCTGGATCTGGGAAGCCCATGATGAGGTTGCGTTCCAGCCCCTCCTTGAGGTGACTGGCGTTGTATACCTGGGCATCTGAAGCTGACCCGTTGCCTGAAGCATTGATGTACATGAACTTGTAGTCAGCATCGACCATGGCGAAGAGGACTGTGCTGAAGAAGCCCTTGTAGTTGAAATAAGTGGACCCCGACTTGGCTGGTGCTTTGCAGGTCACGTGCTTGCCATCTATGGCTCCAACGGTGTGGGGGAAGTTCCACCTCTGATACCACTGCTCTGCAACTTTCTTCCAGCCTTCTTCAGTGGAGGGGCACTGGAGGAGCTCCTCCAGGTATTCTTCGATGATGGCCTGCACCACTTCTCTGACCACAATGCTGATGGTGTTGTGTGGCACCCTCCAGCCATACTGCATGCTCCTGTAGGTGGTCCCTGAGGCCAGGTAGTGCAGAGTCAGTGCCACCTTGAGCCCAGGGTCCAGGCTGGGCCGGAAGTTGGTGCTCTGCTTGGTCAACCTGGGTGTTAGCCGCTCCACAACTTCATCAAACATGGCTGGAGGCATCCTCATGAAGTTCTGGAATGCCCGAGGGTCTTCGTTCCTGTGCTCCACCATCAGCTTGCTGTATAGTTCGTACTCTGCTCTTCTCGCGATCCATCTTCGGACCCAGATGCTTCTTGGCCGCCTCCTTTTCTTCCCGTAGTAGAGTTGAAAGAGCCTGTAGATGGCTTCGCACTGTTGCAGAACGATGGTAGCTACCAAAAGGACTGTGTTACGATCCATGGTGGACATGACTGGATGCTGTGGAAGAGGAAGAGCAAGAGCAAGGCTGCAGAGGTCTGCACAGCTGGGCTGCTGGTCTGAAAGTGAGATCCAGGTGAGTTCCTCCCCCTTTTTATAGGCAATATAGGTTTTCCCCAATGTGTCCTTTTGCATCCTCTAGGCATCCTCTAGACATCCTTAATATCTGAGATAGGTCCCCTCTCCAAATGTTTTTTCCGTTTTAAATGCTTTCTTTGCGAGCTGCATCCACTTTAATCCTTTCTCCGTCCGTGCTACTAATGCTGCGCGTCCGTTCCGCGTCCGTTCCGCTTCCTCCCTGTGTCCGTTTACTGCTGGAGCAGATGAGAGTTGCGCGAATGCACAGCAGATGCCTAGCGGATGTAGCGGACGCATAACGGATGACGACAGATGCAGAACGGATGTTCCCCGTATGTCTAGCAGATGCAGAACAGACGCATTGGATACATTTTCCGCTCAGAAAGTTTTGAGCAGCTCAAAACTTTTTGAGCAGATGAAATGTCAGTCAATGGATGCTGGATGGAAAGAGAGGAAGAAAAACGGACGCAGTGAGTACAAAACGGAAGCATCGCATTAACAAACGGATGGCAAGTGTTTCTCTCCGTTTTACATCCTCTTTCCATCCATTGGTGCAGTGTGACATGGGCTTATGGAGAAAAGAGTACACACTGTTTTAACAGAACTATTCAATACACACATAGTTAACAGAGACTATTGAAATGTTATTTCATGTTCCAGAGTTTTGGATCACAGAAAGCAAAGCTGTTGATCACGTGGTGTTGCATATGCTAACATTTATTTTACTATAACTTGAATCGCTTCTCTGGTGGAACAGAAGAATAGTCAGCATGCTTGTCTATTTCTGAGAATTTCTGGTGGTTGTTAAAAAAAAATTCATCCCATTGCATTATATCCATTTGTCTGAGAATAAACTCTACTGAATATGACCTGGCTTAATTCTGAGTGGATGTGCACATATAAAGGATTGATTTCTTAGGGTTTAATGGATTGTGCAGCTCTTCAGATTCAGTTGCCATAAGTTGTTTTGAAGAGGTTTGAAGTGAAAATATACTATCTGTGTGCAGCTCTTCAAAGCAGCTGCATTGTTTTGCACATTGCCAAGGGATTCTGGAAAAATATCTGTTACTTTAAAAAAAACACAGATGCTATTTTCATATCAATGTATATTCCAAAGCATCTATTTGGAAATGAATCCACAATACTACATTGCCCTATTGTGCACTAAGGTCCTATTCATATATTTTTGAAAGCTGTTATTGTGGAGGTCAGTATACCCTTGACACTGTAATGTAGCCCAATTATATTATTTTGTACAAAGTGATTGTAGAGAGAGAGAAAATTTCCAGGGGGAAGACTTGTGAGAATATTGTGACATTAGCAGTGGGAGGCAGAGCTGAGGAAAGCACTGAAATTCATAATAATATTAAAGATGAAGCAAAGAAAATATGCTGAAGTGCAAAAAGTAAAAGAATATAAAATACCTGTCACTAGATTGATTGGGTATATTTGAAGAAAGGCAGAAAGCAAAAAAAATGAAATTTGCCCAATTAAATGCTAAGTTCCAGAGAAGAATGAGAAGCAACAAAATTATATAAATAAGTAATGCAAAGAATTGGACAAACTAAGCAACTAAACAACAACAAAAAGTAATGCAAGGGCATTGAGGTTAATGATCATATAACTGAGTAGGCCAGATATTTATTGAAGAAAATAAATCAAGGAAGTCATTTCCACAAAGATGAGCATGATAAAAGACAAGGAAATAGCAACTGAGCAAACAAGATTTAAAAAATTGCAAAGATATAAGGAAGACCTGTCTCAAAAGTATTTTATAGTGATTAGTGAAAAGTCCAAAGGCTGGATGCCTGAACTAGAAATAGACATTTTCTGGAAAGTTAAGATAAATGAGACCTAGAAGACATTGCTAACTCCAGGAGGGTTTGTTAGATTTATATCCCACCTTTCAATCTTGTTAAAATTGTTTCTTTTATTTTTTTATATGTATCCATGTATTCATAACTATGTTTTTACTTATACCTATTATCTTGTAAGCAATTGACAACCCAAATAAAAAAATAAAATAAAAATGCCAGCAGAACAGCTTAAAGTTAAACTATTATAAGATGATGTTAAAAGACCTCCATGTAGTTAATAAGCAGTATGGAAAACATTGCAGAAACCAGGGACTTAGGTGCATATATAAAAAGACAGAGCTCTGATCATACTATTGTTGCCACCATCTTGGCTTTCTTGACCACACTTTGCAAACACTCCCACAGAAACAGGAAAAGATGACTTATCTGATGTTTATCGGGTTACAAAAAAATTGGAAGCAAGTGAATGATTGGGAATGATAACAATTCACAAGGAAGCGTGTGATGAACTAAGCATCCTAGTAAATGCCATTGCAATTTATATGAACATCTGAATGGGTTTTCTCTCTCGTTTCCCCCGCTTCTGCCATAGGGGCACCTACAATGGAGGAAACAGGGTCAAAATGTCAGGCCAACCAAGCCGGTCCCTTTTTCATTTGTATAGTATACATCACATGCCTGTAAAAACAAGGGGGCTTCAGTTGTCTGCTTGTGTTTTCCCTTGGAAATCTTGGCCCCAACAGTGATTTTTTTCTGCTTTATAGCAAAATTAGACATAGAAAAAGCAAACCCAAATGTCCATATGAATTTTGCCTTCTGAGCCATATTTAGCGCTGCTTAAAGAGGAATCTGTCAAAAATTTTGTCCCCAGGAGGATTTTAAGAAGGACTAACTTGCCTTTAGTTTGTTATTTATTATGTTTCTATGGCCTGGGCTCTTTAAATGAGAAGTTCTGTTTCTTTAACATGACACATTTAAAGCCCCTGTCACACTGCACCAATGGATGCAAAGAGGATGTAAAACGGACAAAAAAGCTTGCCATCCGTTGGAAAACGCGATGTACTCACTGCCTCCGTTTTGCTTCCTCTCTATCCATCCAGCATCCGTTTATTGACGTTTCATCCGCTCAGAAAGTTTTGAGCTGCTCAAAACTTTTGCGCAGAAAATGTATCCAATTCGTTCTGCATCCGCTAGGCATCCGCTACGCATCCGTTCTGCATCCGATACGCATCCGCTATATCCACTAGGCATCCGTTCCGCATCCGCGGAACTCGCATCCTCTCGGACGCAGGGAGGAAGCGGAACGGACGCAGAATGGATGCAGCACGGAAACAAAGCATTTAAAATGGAAAAAACCTTCGCAGAGGGGACCTATCTCGGATATTAAGGATGTCTAGAGGATGCCTAGAGGATGCAAAGGGACACCTATACTGCCTATAAAAAGGGGGAGCAACTCATCTGCATCTCACTTTCAGACCAGCAACCCACCTGTGCAGACCTCTGCAGCCTTCATCTGACTCTTCCTCTTCCACAGCATCCAGTCATGTCAACCGTGGATCGTAACACAGTCCTTTTGGCAGCCACCATCCTTCTGCAACAGTGCGAAGCCATCTACAGGCTCTGTGAACTCTACTACGGGAAGAAAAGGAGGCGGCCAAGAAGCATCTGGGTCTGAAGATGGATCGGGAGAAGAGCAGAGTACAGACTGTACAACAAGCTGATGGTGGAACGAAGACACTCGGGCATTCCAGAACTTCATGAGGATGCCTCCAGCCATGTTTGATGAAGTTGTGAAGCGGCTGACACCCAGGTTGACCAAGGCAAACACCAACTTCCGGCCCAGCCTGGAACCTAGGCTCAAGGTGGCACTCACTCTGTGCCACCTGGCCTCAGGGACCACCTACAGGAGCATGCAGTACGGCTGAAGGGTGTCACACAACACCATCAGCATTGTGGTCAGAGAAGTGGTGCAGGCCATCATCGAAGGATACCTGCAGGAGCTCCTCCAGTGCCCCTCCACTGAAGAAGGATGGAAGAAAGTTGCAGAGCAGCGGTATCAGAAGTGGAACTTACCCCACATCGTTGGAGCCATAGATGGCAAGCACGTGGCCTGCAAAGGGCCAGCCAAGTCGGGGTCCACTTATTTCAACTACAAGGGCTTCTTCAGCATCGTCCTCTTTGCCATGGTCGATGCTGACTACAAGTTCATGTACATCGATGCTTCAGGCAGCGGCTCATGTTCAGATGCCCAGGTATACAATGCCAGTGACCTCAAGGAGGGGCTGGAAGGCAACCTCATCATGGGCTTTCCAGATCCAGACCCCCTGCCCAATGACAACCAAGATGTGCCCTACTTCATCGTGGGGGATGACGCCTTCTCCCTCAGAACCTACCTCATGAAGCCCTACACTTCCAGATGCCTCACCCGTGAAGAGAGGATCTTCAATTGCAGGCTGTCCAGGGCAAGGCAGGTGGTGGAGAACGCCTTTGGCATCCTGGCCAACAGGTTCCAGGTACTTCTCACCACCATGCAGCATCACCCAGAGACCATGAGGAGGATCATGGAAGCTTGCTGCATCCTGCACAATCTCATGTGCACCCGCTACCCAGTCTTGCAGAACAGGCTCGTGGACCTCCAGCAAGGCAATGGGGACATGGAGCTGGGGGAATGGAGGCAAGGGCGAAAACTGATAGACACTGAGGATGTGCAAGGCCCCAACAGAGCCTCACGTGAAGGGAAGAAGCAGCGCAACCTCCTGAGACACTGGTGCAACTCCCCAGCTGGAGCAGTGGAGTGGCAAGACAGGATGATAGATGATTAATGGGTGCTTCCTTCAGCCTGTCTCATCACATGGATGAGATTGGGCCATGTATGTTGGGTGGGCCTACAATGAACAGGGCGTTTAATAAAGAGTTGTGTTTGTGTTGACATGTGTGGATGATTATAACATTATTATTGATAATAAAGGGCCATAGGTGTGGCACCAGGGAGGGTGGACCATACAGTCCCACTATGCTTGCACTGGAGGCTTATATATCCCACTGCTATCCTTACCCATCCCACAGCTATTACCCATCCCACAGGTATCCCTGCCCATCCCACTGCTATTTTATCCCATCCCACAAGCATGCAAAGGCTTAAACCAATTCTAAAAGTTTCCACCAACACTTTATTAAAAAAAAGAAATGAAGCAAGTGTGTGAATCAAAGATAAACTTTATTGAACAACAAGCTGTAAAAGAAAAATGACCCAAATCAAGTGTCCAAATAAAGTCCACAGGTAGCCAGCTACCCAGTCTCTGGCACTCTTATTGGTCACTCGGAGGTATGCCCAGTCTCAGGGGTGAAGGGTCCAGGTGCTGTGGAGGTGGGTGGTGCTGGAGTGCTGGTCTGTATCATCATTGGGGTGCCTGGCCCCGAGAGGACAACAGGGGACAGTGTGTTGAGAAAGCTCTCAGACAGCTGGCTCAGACCCGTGATGCTGAGAGGTCCTTCCTCCATGCCATGGGGTGTCTGCCCCAGTACTGAAGACAGATGTACTGAGGCTGGGCTTGGCTGTGGGGTGGAGGAAGGAGTAGTGTAGTGGGGCTGTCTGGTCTGCAGCTGGGGGAGGACTGGCGTGGGTGGCATCGCTGTTGTCGGTGGCATCATTGTCGTGGGTGGCATCGGTGGCATCAGTGGAACCGGTGGCAACGGTGTCACCCGATGACTCTGTGCCTGGACTGGGAAGGGCTGCTGCCTGTGCTGCTGGACCTCCTGGTAGCCGTAGCCCTGGTAGGTGAGAGGCTGTGGGAAGCCTTGGAATGGGAGGGACATCACCTGGGGTGGAGGTGGAGGAGCAGACCTGGACTGGGTGGGAGCAGGTTCCTCTGGATCTGGAGGGTTGTGAAGCAGCTCGGTGATCCAGTCCTTCTCCACCTGGTACTGGGGTTCCTCAATGTTCCTGAGGCTCTGGTTGACATAGGTGAGGAAGGGCTTGCGGTTGGAGGATGAGTCGGTGCTGACCAGCTGAGAGAGGAGATCTATGCTGGTGCGGATGGTGTCCCTGATCTCCAGCGGGATAGTGTGGCTCTGCCCCTCCTGCTGTCTGGCTCTCTGCCTTTCTGTGGAGGCGGAGCTGGGGGGTGGTGGATACAGCTACGACTGTGGTGGACTCGATGTCTCCTTTCTCCCACTGCACTCAGGAGTCCTCCACGCGCTCCACCACAGTTACACCTGTCCGCGGGTTCTCCACTGTGGCACCCTCCACAGACACCTGCCTGGAGACAGGCACTGACTCTTGGCCGGAAGAGTACTGGGTCTCAGCAGGCTGCCGGAGAGAGAGGGTTGTGAGAGGGGGTCCTGGTGCTCCTCAGTAGTGGATCTCACCCTCCAGGAATCTGTACCTGGCCATGACGTAGGTCTCTCTGTCCGTCAGCTTAACCGTGGCCTGGCCAGATTTCTTCAGGTGCAGCTTCCCGTACCAGGTGTGCATGTGCTTCCACCAGCCGAGGAGCACCTCCGAAGTGTAACCCATACTCTCCACCCTCTCTCTCCAAGCAGCCTGCTTCCTTTTGGTGTCCCTGTACAGCCGGTGTCCCTTCCGCCACAGATAGTCATTCTCTCTCAGCCACTCCAGCACCTCATCCTCGTGTTCCTCCTCAATGAAGTATTGCCTCCTCTCCCATCCCCGCATATGCCTCTTCCTCCCTTTGGCAGGACCAGATGGGCCCTCATCAGAGGGGCTCCCAGGTGGTAGGGGCTGCTCCTCCACACCATCACCAGCAGCAGCACCAGCAGGATCATAATCATGATCATCATCAGCAGCAGCAGGATCATCATCATCATCATCAGCAGCAGCAGCAGCAGCAGCAGCAGGATCAGCAGGACCAGGATCAGCAGCAGCAGAGTAAGCACCAGGAGCCCCAGCAGCACCAGCAGCAGCAGCACCAGCAGCACCAGCAGGACCAGGAGCATGAGCAGGACCAGGAGCACGAGCAGTATGAGCAGTACGAGCAAGACCAGGAACACGAGCAGTATGAGCAGAACGAGCAAGTCCAGGAGCACGAGCAGGACCAGCTGGACCAGCAGGACCAGCTGGACCAGCAGGACCAGCAGGACCAGGAGCAGCTTCAGTAGAGTACGCAGCAGCAGAAGCACCACTGCCAGGAGCAGCTTCAGCAGAGTATGCAGCAGCAGAAGCACCACCGCCAGGAGCAGCTTCAGCAGAAGCTCCAGCACCAGAAGAGCGAGCCTGAGCAGCAGAAGCCCCAGCAGAAGCAGAGTCAGGGACAGGGGGTGGGAGGGTGGCCCTGTCCCTCTTGCCAGGGATGGCGGTGGGTTGCTGAGACTTTCGCTTCTTCCCCATGGTTGTGGGGTTGCTGGCTGGCAGGAAGGCAGGCAGGCAGGCAGGCACCAAGGCTGGCAGGCAGACTGGCTGGCAGGGAGGCTGGAAGGCAGGCTGGCAGCAAGGCTGGCAGGCAGGCATGCAGGCAGGGCAGGCAAGGACTCGATGTATCCTGCAGCAGGTCTTTCCTCCGAATGCTGGCCACGTGCGAGCTGCTTCCCTTTATGTCCGCGTGGTTTACGCAATGCATCCCCCCCGCATTCGCAATTAACGCCAGGCATCCGTTAGGCTTCCGCTGTGCATCTGCTAGGCTTCCGCTCTGCATCCTCTTCATCCGCTGTGCATCCACTGTGCATCCTCTTCATCCGCTCGGCGTCTGCTCTGCATCCGCTCTTTCCGTTCCGCGTCCGCTTTGCTGAGACCCCCCGGAAGCCTAGCGGATGTGCCATCTGCTCTCATCCACTTCCATCCGCTGGGCTTCCGTTCCGCATCCGCTTTCCATCCGCCCTGCGTCCTCCCCCCATCCGTGTTATCCGCTCCGGTTATGCAAATTTTTGCCCCTTTTGAGAGCGGATAACAACGGATGGAACATTTTTCTCATCCGTTGTGTCCGTTTTGCATCCGTTGGGCAGTGTGACAGGGCCTTCAGTAGGTCATGACATCTGTTTAATTTGTTCCTTGAGAGGGACTGTTTAACTTTTTTCCCCTTTTATGGATTTAACAATGAAGTGAATATTCCTTTTTACCTAAGGCTATATTTATTTTTTTAATAGCAGTGCTGTTTTTTCTACCTTGAAAATTAGGTCAGTTTGCCTTTCATCAATGAACAATATTAATATTTGCAGAACAAAATTTGCTATTAACATAGTCTATTCAAAATTTTGGAAACCAAGAGAGAGAATAATTGTTCTTATTATTCCCTTAACAGAATTGAAACAGTTTCAGGCAACTGATAAAAATGGGGATATTTTCATTTAATAATAAAATGTTCTTGAAAAGAAAGAAACCAATGACTCTATTCAGGTCTGTGTTTTGCCTCACTCTGGTGATTAGGATTCCCAGAGCTACCAAATTATGGTCAAGTAGGGTATTTAACAAGCTGTTAATCACATTTTTTTTTTAAACACAGAAGACTGATTCTGAGACTTTGGAGAATAGGCTACAGCCTCTAGAGGTGAAGCTGTGCATCTAAATAGGGGCAATTCATGACTTGTTCATCAAGCAGCTCTTGCATTTATTTCTTGGCATGGAGTTACTAAGCTCCATGTGTTCAGTGCAAGCTGACTTGGCCTGTTTGGACACTGCAACAAGGCAAAGACGGCTGTTTTTAATGATTAGCATATGGGAGGTGTGAAAGGAGAATTTATTTAGGCTCCAGCTTTCTTCCTTGCCTTTGATGCCACTTTACTATTGCTACATAATTCAATTAACATACTTTTATGACTCTGCTGTTCTTTATGAAACTTCCCCACAGAGATTGTAGGTTTAGTAGGAAAAGGACTCCTGCTGAGGTTTGATGAAGCTATCAATGAAAGCTTGGCATTTTTATGATCTTTTAGACCTTAGGAAACCCCAAAGATTCCATGAGACAATAATCAAACTCTTCAGAATCTATCAAGATGAGAAAAGGTGTATAATTTACCACATGTTAAACTGGGAGAGAAGAAGAGATTGAGGAGCATGTAGTTGTCAGAATATGACCAGAGAGAATCAGCTTCAAATTCCCACATAAATCTTGAAGAATGCCATTATTATTCCTCACCTTAACCTTCCTCACAGGGTGGCTGTGAGGATATTAAGAAAAGCGGGCTAAATTTGCAGCGCATATGAGTGCTAAGATTAAGGAAATCTGCATGTTCGGCATACTTAAAAAACAGATACAGTTTTGGTGTGGATGCCATCTTGATTTTTTGAGCATATGCTGGAGACATCCTTGCTGCTGGGAGCTGCTGCTTTTTCCAGTGGCTTATAGAAGCAATTGTCACTGGATCATAGGCAACATCAATATTTTCAAAGTTGGCAACTTTAAGATTTCAGTTCCCAGAATTTCCAACTGTCACGAGAATTCTGGGAGTTGAAGTCCACACATCTTAAAGTTACTAACTTTGAAAAATACTGGTTTACCTAAAAATTGCATAGATGTGTTATTCATATTTAGTTGCTCTTTTGGTGTTGAATAAGTTATTGTGAGCCCCCAGGTTGAAGAGGCAACTTCAAACACTTTATTTAAAAAGTAGAAAAAATAATGTAAGAGGAAAATTGCACAAGGATAAAAAATGTCAAAATGGCAGCCATGACCATGTGATTTAAGCCCTGTCCCTTTTCATGCACTTTGCATATAAAAAAGAAGTGGGGTTGGGATTACATTATTGTGGTGATCATCTTGATCTGAGCATGCCTCCTGGGTGATGCTTCTGGAGAAGTGCAAGATGATCTGAACCGTGGAAGGTTCCCACCATCTTAAAGAATATTTCTAAGTCTATGAATCTGCCTAACCATCAAGGCATCTTAAAAGGTGTTCTCCAGGACTGCCACACCAGAGGTGGTATTCACAGGTTCTGACCAATTCTGGAGAACTGGTAGCGGAAATTTTGAGTAGTTCGGAGAACTGGCAAATACCACCTCTGACTGGAGATTTTACAGTTTTCTTCCCCTGCCACGCCCACCAAGCCACCTCCACAGAACCAGTAGTAAACAATTTTGAATCCTACCACTTTGCTACACTACCTGAAGGCAGAGGCTGAACTCTGGATCATTCAATTTTGTGAATGTTCTCACCCAGGTTTTTAAATGAGGCTGTCTTGATTCACTTTTCTTTACCTGATAAAAAGCTTGTTATTTGCTCTACCTGGTTAATTTACTTTTGCTTTTCTCTTTTAAAAATTGTTCTGTTTTTGCACTTTAATTATTTTTATGCTTCATGCTTTAGATGTTTTGTGCTAAGTGTTTGTTTTCCCTATAAGCTCCACCGAGAACTTTGGCTGGGGTGTGAATACCAAATAATTTAAATCAGTGTGGAAATAAAACAAGCCAAGCAAATAAAACCCAATCAGACTTGTTTGTGTTTGGCTTAGTATACCCAGAAAGAAACTATGGGGATATTTTTTGTTACACAGTGGGCAATTTTAGACATTGTGCCAAACCAAAAGAAAACAAACCACATTCTGGTTTAGCATGATATGTGCAAACAAGCCATTAAAATCATATTCATGTCTCATACATGCTTTTTTGAGTTTGAGCATGTTTTGTCTCTTCCCTCAAATCATAGCATTAGGATGGGTGAGGTTTTATCTGGATATGTGAGTAATGAAAGCTATGAAAACATTGCATTTGGAGGCATATGTGAAATGTTATAGTGAAATATACACACATGAGAAAAGGAGATAGAGATATATCCAAAAGTATATTAACTGGGTATACAGAGATAACCATACACACACACACACACACATACACACATGTTTTCTTAAGTTTTCGCAGGTATTTATATGTATGGTATTCAGCTTTGTTAGGGTATTTTCCCACATCATTGTAGTTGTGCTTTCAAAGTTGTAGTGACGTTTCGGCAGAATCTCATCTGCCATCATCAGGCTTGTGTATTGTGTTCCAGGTGGGACAAATAACCAGGTAACATTCTGATAAGTCCGCAGACTATTCTAGCATGATGATCCCAATGAGCTCCTTCAATATTTCCCAGATTTGTCTAGAAACTTGGAGAACTGTCTCGTATGTGTTTGAGTTAATTATTATTAATAGACATTCTAAAATCCTTGTTTCCACTAAGTATGGACCAAAATAACACTCTATAGCACTATTTTAAAGTTTAAAAATGTTTTGTCCTGGCGTTTGGCATTTTAATTGTGGGCATTCATTTTTGTATTTATATCTTGGCTTCTTAGAATCAGGCATTATGTTGTTTCACAGCCAGAGTGTTGTAGCAATTTAACTCTTGGACAAAACCTCAAGTCTACAATTATTAATTTGGACTTGACTCTCAACAAGCACCTGGTCTCCATTATTTGCCAAATATCAGATCCAAGGGAAAGTGAAGACACAAAAAAGACCTGCAAAATATAACTCTCATGGTTCTGTTTCCTTCCCCCAAAAAGAAAAAAAATATGGGAGGGGTCTAACTGATGCCATGTATTCCATGGAAATGCTATGATCAACACAACAGTGTTTATTTTAAAACCAGTACCTGTGACAACCAATGGGGCTCAGAGCATCTGGTCTCTCTGAGTCGCAGGCAAGCATTAGTTGTGATGGAAGAAAGTGGGGGAAGGTTCTGTTTGGGGATACCACTGTATTCCCTTCTTTCAGCAGGCAATTTTTTTTAAAAAAATATTTTATTTCATTTCATTTTAGTTTAGTTTAAATGAAAGCCTGTCTTTCATTTAAACAATGTGTCATCTGGGTACAAATATCTCATGCGATAATATTTCTAATTAATACAAATTCCTTTCCATAACAACAACAATTACATTCTTATTTTAAACCACTATACATATGTTATCATTATAAACATCCCCTTCTTAACTCCTTCTCCATATTCTTATACTTAATTTCTAACTTCCATTTTCAGCAGGGAACTGAGAGATATATGGCACATTGGCCCCCAGAAGTATCATAACAAATATATCTTAATTTTGTTTCATTCGTTAGATTTGTATCCTGCCTTCCTCCAGAGGCTCAGGGTGAGATCATTCCTTCCTCTGTTTTTCCACCCATCAGAGCAATCCTGTGAGAAACGTTGGGCTGAGAGAGAATAACTGTCCTAAAGTCATCCAAAGTGCTTTTGTGACTGAAGATTGTCTTAATCCAGGCACCTCTGTTCCTGGTTTAACAGTTAAGGACTATACCACACTGGCTGTCCACTTCAGTTACCTGAGTTAGAAATGCCATTCAAATTAAGCAAATGTTGTGGTTAGCCAGCAGCAGGTGCAGATGGCTGAGGAAAGTGAGGACTCAGATGAGGGGCCAGGACCATTAGGGAGTGGACTGCCTTCAGAGATTGCGGGGACTAGCAGCAGCGATGAGGAGGTTCCCGAGGAGCCTGTGCCAAGTGCGTGTGCATGCAGGGCTACTTGAAGGAAAGAGCAGCTGCAACAGCATGGGTAACTCAGGAGGCTGGGTAACTCAGGAGGCTGGGTAACTCAGGCTACAAGGCTGCCCCACCTTCAAGAAGATAAAAGCCAGCTGTGAATCAGACATTCTTTGTAGGAAGCAAAAACGTTTTGGAACTCCAGCCTCGTGGACATTGCAGTATCTTAAGTTGGTATTTGAAGACTCTTGTGTTGTAAAATATTTATTACCTGTTATTCTTGGTAGCCTTGCACACTTATGCTTATCAAAGTTAATTAGTTTGCAGCAGCCTTTTAACTGGGGATTTGTGAGAATCATTAATACGTTTCTGTTCCCTTTGGTTCATGTTTGTTTTATTGGAAAAGAGTTTGGGTAAGAACAGCAAAGGACAATGAGACCTGACTACATGGTTCCAAAGACAAAGAATAGACAATTGAGCAACCATAGGGTTTTTTTGTTCTACCTTCTACAATATACTACAAACTAAAAAGTCAAAGACGAATCTCAGTTTCTCTCTTCTTTTGTTCAAGGATGAACTGCCACATGTTGAACTTATTTCAGTTTTTACTCTTTTCTGCCTAAATACATTATTGCTTCAATTACTATGGGATATGGTTACAGCTTAATAGGACTTTTTCAAGATCTGTTGTCCAGAATTGTCGTTAAACTTTGAAGTCAAATGATCTGCTGGACCCTTGGTGCATAGAGTTACAACAGAGCAACCTTTATTTCTATTTCTGCTGGTACGAAAAGTCATGGTTTAAATAATCCCCAGTGCCTTCTTTCATGAATCTCCTTCTTGTCTACCCCAAAATTGCCAACAATTTATGCATACTAAACAATATAAATTACTGTAATTATTTCTAAAGAAATAATTACAGTAATTTATATTAAATGGACTCCCACAGTGGGGAAACAAGTTGTAAAGAGGTAGCTCATTTAGTTTAGTCTGTACTCAAGGTGCAAAATTGGTAAAGTTAAAAACAATCATTCCAAATAATAAAGCATCTCATTCACTTCTTTGCCTCACATACACTTCAGTTAAAGCCGAGCAAAGGCAACCCCCTGACTTTGGTCCTACAAGGCCATCTTTCCAATTGATCTTTGTCATCAGAGATGGGACAAGGGAGCACATAAAGAGAAGGCCAAGGGCTCGCCTATAAAGCACCTTCCCCAAGGAAATATCCCTGTGCTCATATGGGAAGTATTTTGACACCTTGTTGGCCCCTATCTAGCTTGCTATTTCAATCTTTTCAATGTTGTTGCTTCATTTGATTCAATAACAATCATTCTAGTAGTCCATCTTTCTACATTTTAAGAATGTATTTTTAAGTGTTAAGTTTTAAGATGAAGATAAAATAATGAGCATTTAAATTGTATCAGTGAAATGGAGCATTATTTGGATCCCTGCAACTTTTGATTCATGTTAGTCTACCCACTAACTACCTGCCCCCCCACTTCTTTGTTTAGAGACTGCTTATTTAGTGACCATGGTTTTGAAAAAGTAACTTTGTGACCAAACCTTGAATTTATGATGTTTTCAGGCCTATAAAGCAAAGCTGAAGCAAGATAAAAAAACACAATAGCAATTTCACTGAGCGACTGTTATCATTAAAGACCAAATTGCCAGTCCCAATTCTAGTCACTAAGAGAGGACTACCTATAGTTCCACAGAAAGAATAGAAATGGGATGCTATGAAACTCTTTTTAAAAAAAATATTAAAGTTTACAATACTTTAATAAAATACAAAGATTAGAAACTAATGCAAACTTTAAGAAAAATATAAAAAGTAAATAAAAAAGAAGTACAAAAAGATAAAGAAGATATACTGTAAATGATGACTTCCCCTTCCCTCTAGACAAGTATAAACAATTTCAGTAACCTAACACCTTCTCTAATATTTAATTAAAAAAGATCTCTTCTTCCCACATCTTATCCCATATCAGTAATCAAATTATAAAAGCTCATCATTCAGTCCTATTCAGCAAAAATATATTAAGAGCTACCAGAAATAGTAACAAATCTATTTTATCCTTAATCAGATAAGTCCATTTTGTATTCCAAATTATGACTTTCTATAAGATATAAAGCAAAAAAAAATCAACTTTCCCCATTTATAAACACATCTTCAAAGCCTCCTCATTCAATCCTGATGAAAAAGAACTTCTATTAATTGCTACCAGGAGCCACCACATATATAAATTTCTGCTTTTCTTTTTATTTACTTTTTTAAAAAAGCTTGATCTTTAATCTCTTCAAATAACTTTCCTTCATCATTTTCTCTTTGTCTGCTGGGCAGAAGCATTGTCTGACTTCAGTGCCAAGGCACACGAAAGGCAAGTTGTAAAGATAGCACTTTGTGCATTTTTTGCTTTTTCCTTCCGTTGCAAAGACAAGAAGGAAGCATATTGACATTGTAAATGGAGAATCCACAATGAATGAGACAATCCTGCAAAGTGAGCAAGGGCATGTCAGGTGAATGGGTGGGACTGGGATTCTACATTGGAGTGGTCAGAATGCTTACAATACACAAACCAATGCCAATAGTGAAGCAAGTGTTGTAGTCACTGAGCCATGATGGTGCAGTGGTTAATGCAGTATGGCAGGCTAATTCTGCTGAATGTTGGCTGCCAGCAGTTCACAGTTCAATTCTCAATGGCTCAAGGTTGACTCGGCCTTCCATCCTTCCAAGATGGGTAAAATGAGGACCTTGGGTAGAAAAGGATTTGCTCTTACATCCATATCAGTGTCTTCTCTCCCCAATTTGTCTGGCCAAAGTTTTTGGTAAAGTGATTAACTGAGCTGTGGTGGTACAGTGGTTAGAATGCTGCAGTGCAGGTTAACTCACTGCTTACTCCAGAAGTCCTACTCACTCACAATCTTGAGTTCTGAATGGCTCAAGGTTGACTCAGTCTTCTATCCTTCTGAGGTCAATAAAATGAGTACCGATTGTTGGGGACAATATGCTGACTCTGTAAACCACTTAGGGCTGAAAAGTACCACAAAGTGGTATGTAAGTATAAGTGCTATTGCTATTGCTATTTTCTGCCAAAATATAGCAGAAAATTGCACCATCCCATGTTGGTGGCATACTGGAATTTTGGCAGGTCAGTTAGAATGCCACTTTACGTAATGTTTCTCTTTTTTTCAGCTGGGGTATTTTATGTATGCTGCCTCAGCAAAATAAAAAAAAAAGATGTGCATTGATATTAGGGAAGCATTATCAATGAATCTAGCAAGATAAGCTAACGCTATTCCCCCACCTTACAGAAGGATATAGCTATCTGCAAGTCATTTAATGCGTTGAAAATGAAATATAAACTGAGAATTCCTAGATTAATTTTTCAGCTGTAAACTTAAGTCTGTTTAACTGGGAGTATGTCTTGCTCATCACTGAGAAGGGCTCATTTCTAAATAAGCTACATTATGAATCAACATGTTCATTTCCAGGTATTAATTGTCCTGTCTGTTTTAATATAAACTGTCCTTTCTTCCCCTTTCTTTAATAGTGTAAGAAGCTATCATGTTTTCTTGTTCTTTGAAAGAAAGGACTGGAAACAGCTAAACAGTCTCTGCTGACATTTTCTAACTGCCAATTAGAAATGTCCCTTGCTTGCAAGGCAGAGACTTTAGCAGAGCTGCTAAAATGTAAAATTAGTATTGTATTAATTAAGGTCTAGTTGAAATTCCTCATGAAATATGCCTTTGAGGAAGCAACAGGTCTTTCACGCACTGTGAGTATTTGGCAGAATCTGATTGGGCTTTGGGGTTCTTTAGATTAAAATAATAAATTTACCAGCTAGGTTTCAGTCTGCTTTGAACTTTTATTTTGCATTTGGGAGTGTAAAAGTTTTTATTAGACTCCCTCCCCTTGTCTTGTACCTATGTGGTGTGTAGGACACCATTTGTTATAATATATATGTCACCTTACCTAGGATTAAGGGAAATGAAATATATTTACATTCTTGATTGGCCTAGGCTGGTGTAAGCAGTTTGGGATCACTATCTTGACTGATAATGATTTAGGATGTTTAGGAATTTGTGAGTTGGAGCACTTTACCAGATTTTCTGCTTGCATTCCTAATCTTTAAAGTATGAAGAAAATATATGAAAGGATGGGTTGAAAAATTCAGTCCTGCCCATCTCTGCAATATCATTACAACCCTCAAACTGGTTTGGCGAAGTTTGTGATCTCCAATTCCTCAATAGGTGCCCACTGTTGAGGTAATTCCCCGTTAGGAGAATGAGCGCATACAGGGAGACATATAGAGAGTAGTGTTGGAATAATACACACTCAGTACACAGATACACTGTACAGTTAATGTAGGTTTTTACTTCCAGAAAGGTTTAAGCAAAGTCCAAAATAAGCAGTCCAAAAGTTATTCACAGGTTAATCAGTCAGTTTTTCAATCCAGGGATATTCCAGTAACAAAGTCCAGTGTCAAAAACAGTTTAGTATCAGACTTACATGAAATCCAGTAATATCAGTCAATTGGGAAAAATGGAGCAATAGCAATATTTTCCAACAGAAGGAAATAAAGATACACTCTCTTCTCTTCTGAGACTCAGACGAATACAAATCAGGTTTCTGGCTCCATCTTATGGCCGTCTGAGAAACCACACCTAATTGCATGCTCTTGCATTCTCTTAAAGAGACAGTACTAAAATGTTTATCCTGGTTTATATATTTCTAACCCAAATACCTGTTAGGAGACTCATATTCCTAAAATTCTCCCCTTTTGGGTAAGATAATATATACAACCTTACATTCTAAGTCCATAATCTTCACAGCATGCCTTTTGCTTGAAAGAGCCTTGGGCCTTTGTAAAATGATCTGTTGTATTGTTTTCTGACATACAGTATTCTAGCTTAATCATCTTACTTTGCACACATTGTCTCATATTTAAATATCTTAAATCTGTGTGTTTCGTTCTTGTTTTAACAGCAATATTTGAAGCCATCTTTATTGCTGATTGGTTATCTTTGTAAATAACAATAGGATTTTTTACATTAATTCCCATATCAATTAATAATTGCTTATACAAAACTAAATCTGTACATAGTAAAGACAAACATGAGAATTCAGCCTCCATTGTTGACAAACTTAGATGTTTCTGTCTAATAGATCTCCATCCAATCAATGCTTTTCCCAATAATACAGCAGTACCCGATGTAGATTTTTGTGTATTTATGTCTGTAGCAAAACTTGCATCAACGTATGTAGTTAAATTCAGATCATCTTTTGGCTCCAAATACAATGCATAATGCATTGTCTGTTTCAGATATCTTAACACATGTTTAGCAGCTTGCCAGTGCCTTTCAGTGGGCTCAGCATTAAATCTCACTAATTGATTAACACTGTATGCAATATCTGGCCTTGACCAATTACTGAGATAAGATAAACTACCAATCAAAGACTGACAAATGTTCTTATCAAAAACAGGACTTTGAACAACACTATGGCTAAACTCCTGGCTCACTGGTGTTTTAGCTGGCTTACAAAGTTCCATTTTATAACTTTTTAGTAATTGGTTAATTTTATCTGCCTGTGAGATTTTGTATCCTCCCCTAGTTCTATCTATCTTTAAACCAAGAGAATGTTTGATTTCTCCTAACTGTTTTATTTTAAATTTCTTTTCCAATAGTGAAATTATATCAGTAGCTTCTTGTTCAGTTTTGATGATTAATGCTATGTCATCAGTAAACAAGAGCAATAATGAAATCATACCATTATTTTCTCTTTTAAACAAACATGGATCAGCCATGCCAGCTACAAAACCTATTTTAGTTAATTCTTTAACTATACATTGGTTCCACTCATATCCTGATTGCTTCAAACCATAAAGACTCTTTTTCAATTTCCAGCAATCATTATTATCAGTATTATCATTTTTGAGACCGAAAGGTTTCTTTAAATATATAGTGTGTTGCAACGATGCATGCAGATAAGCTGTCTCTACATCCAAATGATTTACAATATATTTCTCCTTAGCTGCCCACACTAATGCTGCCCTTAATGTAGTAGCCTTCAGACTAGGTGCAAACACCTCATCATAGTCATTTGCTGTCTGATTGAACCCTTGTGCTACTAACCTGGCTTTATGGGTAACAGTCCCATCCACACCTGTCTTCAGTTTATATATCCATTTACATCCAATGGCATGTTTACCTGGTGGTAACAACATTTTTGTATACGCCCAGTCTTTTTAATGATTCCAGTTCCTTATCCATTGCTTTCTGCCAAGCAGTCTGATCCTTAGCAGGATACAGTTTTAATTCATTATAATTACTTGGAACTGTATTCACTTGGCATACAACACTAGCCTGATATCTATCAGGTGGTCGTGTTACTTGGGTTGAACATCTTGGTAATACAGGACTTACTGGTGGACTTTCCTGTGCCATCTGCTCCTGTTCTTCTATTTCTTCCTGTGCTTGTTCTACTACTTCCTCCTGTTCTTCCTCTTCTTCTTTAATGGCTATTTGGGGTGTACTGATTTTATCTTTAGGGATTATTTGGGTGTCAATAATCATATCATTGCTGGATTCCTGTTCCAGTTTATCCCACCCAACGTACTTAATAAATTTTGCACTAGCACTACAATAAACATGAGCTGTGTCTTGATCCCAAAATCTAAATGATCTGTGGTTGGCCTCATAACCCACAAAAAATAATTTCTTAGCTCTATGTTTCCCTTTCAGTCTTACTTTTGAGGGAATATGCACCCATGCTGGAGCTCCAAATGTGTGTAGGTAACTTACATTTGGTTTTCTGCCATGCCAACGAGCGAATGGCAATTCTCCAGTTGTTGTATTTACTACATTATTTAAAACATGGTTACTACACATTATGGCTTCACCCCACAGTGTTTCAGGTAAACCTGAATCAGATAACATAGTGCGAGCCATGGCTTGTAATGTTTGCCCTCTTCGTTCTATAAACGAGTTATGTTGTAGTCTGTGTTTATTCTCAACACCAGCCAATTTCAGCATATTTTGGAATCTTTTGTTAACAAACTCAGTTCCATTATCAGTTACTAAAGTAATTACTTTACTTTTCTTTTTTTTTTCCTCAGCAAACCTTTGCCAATTAAAGAAATGTTGGAATGTTTCTGTTTTGTTCTTCATAAGATAGAAGAAACCGTATCTTGACTAATGGTCCATAATACTCAAAATATAACAGGCGCCTCCTAAACTTGGTTTCTTTGGACCAATTATGTCAGCAAACACAACCTCTAAGGGTTCTTTGGTCTTAAACCCATTTAGTCTGTTTTCTTGACTAGAAGCATTACAGTGTAAATACTTGCTACAGGGTTTCAGTTTTACTTCCTCTGACAATTGAACAGTTTGTTTGAGCATTTTGACATTAATATGCCCTAGACATCTATGTAGTAAATGTATACATTCATCATGTGGCTTAACATTGTTATAAACTGAGTTAGCCATCTTCAACTGATCATCATGTATTACATATAAATCATTTTTAAAAATAGCAGTAACACTTTTACCCTCTTTCTCTATTATACAGTTATCTTCCCTAAAAGTTACTACATAACCAAGATTAACTAAACCTCTTACTGATAGCAAATTAAATTTCAGTTTAGGTACATATAACATGGTTGAATGTTCATTTATACAAGAACAATATGCAGTACCTTCACCTGATGCTTTCATCTTCCATCCATTTGCCAATGAAACATGTTATTTACTCGTGGACATTTTTACAAACCTGTTTCTATCTTTAGTAATGCATTGTGATGCTCCACTTTCAACAACCCACAAATTATTGTTTCCAATTGAATTGCTAGACATTGCTAAACTAACATTCTTTTTGGCATTCTGGTGTTTGCCAGTATTCTGTTGTTTTCCCTTTTTACAGAATTTAGCTATATGTCCCCTAGCCCCACAAGAAAAACATTTCCTAACAGTATAGGCAGTTGAAGATAAATTCTCTTCTTGTGGTTGTTCCTTCCTCAGTTGGTCTCTATCCAACCATCTTCTTGCTTCTTCTAACAATCTTCCAGTTATGTCAGTCAATGTCAGTTTATCTCTGGGCAGGACTTCCAGTTAAGATACATAGTTATCATAACTTTTATCCAATGAGGAAAGAATGATGTAAACTTGATGCAGCTCTGAAAATATCAGTTCTTTTCCATGTAGCTCTTGAAAAGTTCTTTTCATGAAATTTAAATGAGCTAGCATAGCTCTACCTTTCAGAAGATGTGCTCTAAACAGTTTACGTGTAAGATGTACGTGTGCACCGACACTGTCACGAACATAAATCCTCTTCAAATTCTGCCAACACTTAGCAGCAGACTCTTCTCCATGAATATGGACTAGCTGCTGGTCACTCAGTGTTAGTCCAATTATACAAAGAGCTTGTTCACTGTTCTGTTTAAAGTCAGCAAGCTTCTTGGCATCATCCTCATTTTCTGGATCCCAAGCATTTACATCTGGTGGATTTTGAACTACATTCCATAAACCTTCTTTACGCAGAAGTAGACTGCACTTCATAGACCAGGAAACATAGTTTGTTCCATCCAACTGGGTTATCAGTGATAGACTTGTTGAAGTGACTTGTGCCCATCTTTACCAGGATAATAAACCACAATTAAACAGTAAACAGCTGTCTGTATACAGTACTGTGCATTCACACTAACTCTCAGTTATCTGAGCCTGGTATAGCCTGGGTCCATAAGCAGTGTTGAGGTAATTCTCTGTTAGGAGAATGAGCACATACAGGGAGACATATAGAGAGTAGTGTTGGAATAATACACACTCAGTACACAGATACACTGTACAGTTAATGTAGGTTTTTTACTTCCAGAAAGGTTTAAGCAAAGTCCAAAATAAGCAGTCCAAAGGTCATTCACAGGTTAATCAGTCAGTTTTTCAATCCAGGAATATTCCAGTAACAAAGTCCAGTGTCAAAAACAGTTAAGTATCAGACTTACATGAAATCCAATAATATCAGTCAATTAGGAAAAATGGAGCAACAGCAATATTTTCCAAGAGAAGGAAATAAAGATACACTCTCTTCTCTTCTGAGACTCAGACAAATACAAACCAGGTTTCTGGCTCCATCTTATGGCCGTTTGAGAAACCACACCCAATTGTATGCTCTTGCATTCCCTTAAAGAGACAGTACTAAAATGTTTATCCTGGTTTATATATTTCTAACCCAAATACCTGTTAGGAGACTCATATTCCTAACACCCACCTATTGGAATCGCGTGTGGAGAAATGACTTGCTTCAGTTAAGCCTTGTTCAGTGATGGGATTCAAAAAAAATTTCTATAGGTTTTGTGGGTGTGGCTTGGTGGGTGTGGCATGGTGGGCATGGCAGGAGAAGGATACTGTAAAATCTCCATTCCCTCCCCACTTCTGGGGGAAGGATACTGTAAAATCCCCATTCCCTCCCCACTCCATTAACCTGCTTTCCAGCTCCGTTCTCCTATGCAGGGCAACAAAAGAAGTCCCAGCCGATCAACTGGGACTTAGGAGGCAGAGAATAAATGGGGGTGGGGCCAGTCAAAGGTGGGATTTGCCAATTCTCCAAACTACTCAAATTTTCCGCTATCGGTTCTCCAGAACTGGTCAGAACCTCTGGCTTGTTTGAACAAGACACCCCCTGCCTCCCTGCCCCTGATATCTGGCATGCTCCTACCCTTCAGGTGTCCTTCCTCTTGACCTGATTAATCCTAGATTCTGGATTCCTTCTTAATCCTGTCTCTCCATTGGTTGATCAGTTACTTAATTTTATCATTCCCTGTTCTCCCAGTTTCTCCTCTGTCTGCTACATAGAGCACCAGCTGGGGTCAAAGGAAAAGGCAGAAAAGAAATGCAAAAGCATGAAAAGCTTTCAAAGGCCACAGAGACTGCAGTGAGAGTTTGTTCAGCATTTGGATGTCTCCTATATCATTGGCTCAGGTCTTTCTCACCCACTAAAAATTGCCTTGAAAGATATTAGTTAGAACTAGATGTGTCTATCCATAATAAGATTAAAAATGAAACTTAAGGCCATTTTCTTGAATCTTCTTCCTCCAGAAGTTATACAGGTCCCAATATTGATACAGATAATATTTTTTTTCTATATTAATCTCAGCAATTGACATGGTATGATGGCTCAGTTGCATACTGGTGGCTAGTGTTGCATTGTTCGTATGAATTGGAATGTATAACTTACTTCTGTTGCATCATTGTGCTATTTAACATTGCACAAAATTTGGAGATGCTTTGCAGGTCAGTTATCTATTCAATGTACAGGAATGAAGCAGGGAATGGATTTGGGGAAATGATGTCCTGGTCACTGCAGATAGTGACTAAGTTGTCACTCAGACTGGTAGACCCAAACTGACCTGGCATAGGGTAAGTATCTGGATTGATGTGGACATGAAGATAGCCCTCTTTCTTTCTTTCTTTCTTTCTTTCTTTCTTTCTTTCTTTCTTTCTTTCTTTCTTTCTTTCTTTCTTTCTTTCTTTCTTTCTTCATTTAAAAAGTTTTTTATAATTGTATGGTGAACTACTGGGTATATATCCTGTTTCCCTAAAATATATAACCTACCCTGAAAATAAGTCCTAGCTTGATTTTTACATGTGTAGCCAATATAAGCCCTACCCCTCAAAATAAGCCCTAATTAAGATCCCACCCATTCCAGAGTGCAGGGGTAAAAATTAAGCTAGGGTGGGAATGGGGGAGTGGAGCTGCCCTACTACATATATTTGGACAGTTGTAGCCAGGCCTTGCATACACCAACAACTGGCTTGCTGGCCCATTTCTTCTGTAGCCGACAAGGCTGGCAAGGCTTTCCTGAAGGCCTCTGCAGGTAATAACAGAGCTCTGGATTGATCCAAAGCTTTGTTATCAGCTACAGAGGCCTTCAGGAAAGCCTTGCCAGCCTTGTCGGCTACAGAAGAAGAAGTTCCTGAAGGCCTCTGACTGAAAAAGGAGACCAGGAGCGATGCACACAAGTGAAGTTAGTCAGTGGATGACATCCCCCCACAATAAGACCTGGTGCCTTTTTTGGTGGCAAAAAAAAAAAAAAAAAGACGGGGTCTTATTTTGGGGAAAACACGGTAGCTCCATAACTGCATATAGCTAAAGTTATCAATATTTGTTTCCATTTTATCCAATAAATTCAAAGTCTACAATGGCTAACCTGCACCTCTGAGAAACACATTTCATGTGAACACCCATACTGAATGAACAACTGCAGATTTAATAGCTACTCAGATATCATTGCCATGGGATATTACCAAGAGTAAATAATGACAGTTATAGAGTATATAGATGCAGTGGTTTTGAAGAACTGGAGAAAGAGCTGTTTTCCAAGACAATGATCAAATAAGCAAGACTTGAGTCAGACCAAGCAACTAACTTGAGAATAGTCGCAGACAGAACTCTTCCTGGTTCACATGAAGTTAATGTGAGGGAGGGAGGAAGCACATTCAGTCTTGCAAAATTCTATTAATATAGCTTTTATAATAAAAGTAATCCTGAGCTGTATGGCATTGTTTTTTTAGGGCTGAACACAATTGAGAGTGGAGGCAATATGAATGAATTTAAGAATATTTCCACCTTAAATATATTATGGTGTATGTGTTATGATTCCCTTTTATGTGTGCTGTACCTTTTGAAGAGAAAAGAGATCAAATGTGCAGTTGGAAGACTCTTAATGGGGATATTAATAGTCTGAATGTGTTTGAATGGGGAACAATTGGCAGGATGTGCCCAAAGCTTCCTTATGTAAGCTGCAAGGTTTAAGATTTTCCCCCAGAAAGCTAGAGGAAGCCAATTAAGGCCACAGTAGATCAAGTAACCTTTATTAAGCTAAAGTATCTTGTGCTCACATCTGCCAGCTGCCTTTGAATCTGTTCTCAGAATGGGCAGCTGTAAAACTCCCATTGATTTTCAGGCAGGTAAATTTGAAACCTTAAAGGTCAGAGCACACTTGAATCAAAGTTCTCTGAGGCTATTAAATTTAACATTTGCTTCCATTTATGTGGCTATCTGGTACTATCATTTCTAGGATGGTATGATGATACTGTGATTTTTTTTTTAAAAAATGTTTATACGAAAGTTAATCAGTTAAATGTTCAATTGATCAACTCCATTAAGTTGAACAAAATTATTTATTATTTATTCTATTCTATTCTACCTTTGTTATAAATAATTGAAAGTGGAAAACATACCTAATACTCCTTCCTCCTCGTGTTTTCCCCTATTGGGCTGAGAGGAAGTGACTGGTTCAAGGTCACTTAGCTCAGGGGTCCCCAACCCCCACTGTATGAACCGGTACTGGTCTACGGCATGCCAGAAACATGTCCATGCAAACAAGCGAAGCCCCATCCATGGGATACAGGCAGCACATGAAACCATGCCCCCTCTACTATGTTTTCAACAGAACTGGTCCCTGGTGTTCAAAAGGTTGGGAGGCACTGACCTAGCTGGCTTTCATGTCAAGGTAAGGCTAGAATTCAAAATCTCCCAGTTTCTAGCTTTCGTGCCTTATCTGCCAGACTATACTGGCATTTCATTCTAAAGATATTAAAGAAAGTGTACTGTATAGGGTCTTATCTTAAATGTATTAATTTGTTTCTCAGTATTTATATAATATAAAATATAGAAATAGTAGACAGTTTTCAAAAATAAAAATTTAGCGCATTAGATTAGATTAGAATTAAGAATTTAAATGGAAGCAGGAACCAGACATTAAACTGGAGTTTAAAGCATCAGATATTCAATTTCCAAAAGCTTGCTGGAAGAGCCAAGTCTTAACAACCGTCTTATAAATAAGAAATGTAGAAAACATCCATCCATCCATCCATCCATCCAACCAACCAACCAACCAACCAACCAACCAACTAACCATATCTTATTCCAAAGTGCCACACTAATTTTAAGCAAGTATGTTTTTCTGGCCCAATTGGGCCCAATTTTCTGGCCCAACTGTAGGCCCAAGTTGCAGGTTGATATCAGCACCTTGAATTGGAAGCTGATGTTGTACCCATTTAATAGATGCTATATTGCTATGTCCCTTTTCATCCATCCAGCTGTTGACTCTCCATTGTACTTTCACTTGCAGTTTCAGAATATTCTTCAAGAGCAGCCTCAAGTAAGGTGTACAATATTAATGCTTTATAGAAATAATTATGAGTTAACTATTTTTGCCAGAGGCTTCCACTCAAAAAGGGCTGCGGTGATACACCATTTTAAGCTGGACGCCTACCTTCATCACAATCTCTAGCTCTTGATCCAGCTGGACCTGTGATTCCTGGGGATTCTCCAAGTTGTGGATCTGTTCCTTCAGGAAGAATGTCCTCCTTCTAGAGGCAGCCAGGGATATGGTGGGGCAGATGGGCAATCAACTACTATACCACAGCATCTCCTCCTCAGCTTCAGAACATATATTACTGGCTATCATCAATATTTGATTCATATAGCATGTTAAGAATTTGATTCACATAGCATATTAATAATCCTCCAGTCATCTAATTTTGAGGAAACGGGGGACAAAACCAGACAGTCTCTTTAGTGTATTAGTAGACACTTCCTACACAGTCTGGTTAATTTGGCATCCAAGTAATCTTAACAAAGTAAAGCAAATTGAATTTTTATTATGCCAGAGATGTTTAAATAGATTTGATGTAATTAAGTTTGTTTTATTTAATAAAGTCTTCTTTGGTAAACCATCCTGAAAGGCAGTACTGACATTTTAAAAGTAAGTAAAGAATGCAATTGAATAAACAGAAAGATACAACTGATCTGTGTGGAAGGCTATCTTCAATCTTTTCTATTTCATTCAATTTGGGAATAGGGGCATGTTCTAAAATTTCCAACATTAGGGTTACACCAAAGTCAAAGTGGCTTTTGCAAAAAGAAAAAAATCAGCTTGATTTAGGACTGAAAAACATGCTAGCTTAGGAAATGAATTGATATTAGATGTAATTCTAGGAAGTCACATGTGAACTTATGAATTGTCCATACAGCCAGAGTACTGACTGCAAAAACATCAGCAGGTGTTTTTACTGATAACCTAGCAAAGTATGTTTCTTTTCCTTTTGCATCTAAAACTATCCTAGGCAGTTACTTATTTTAATTTATTTATTACTAAGATTTTTATGCCATTCCAAACTGGCTTTGAACAGCCATTCACTCTAGCCAATTTATTATCTGTCTTAAACACCTTTAAACTCCCCTTTGATTGCCTATGTGTATATTTCCACTATACTTATATACTATCTCAAGTTGCATTCTTTTGGCTTCAACTATTGTGATTCTCCTTGCTAGAAAGAAAGCATGGAGAGTTTGACTAGGAATTAAGAACCAGTTGAAACAAAAATGAATGGCACTCTCATAGACATTTGCTTTATAATGTCATCCTCACTAATTATTCTGGAGGTGTAATTTGCCATTAAAGTTTTCCTTGTTTCAGCTACCAATAAAATTGATAAAGGCTTTCATTCTTGTTCAGAGCCCTTAAAATCAAACCAAATAAAAGTGCATGCTAGAAATCTTTACATTGCAGCCAATTAAAATGCAATAAAGTTTTTGGAAGTTTCCATGTACCGGTTGTCACCATCTGAGATTACAGCTTTGGGAAATCTGAATTTGGTCAGTGTAAAGCTTATTGATATTTTTATGACATTGATTGCTCACTTATTTTGCCTTAAATTACATACTTGTAAAAGTGTTTCTGTGGATCCTAAAAGATTAATAATCTGTAATGTTCTTAAATGGCTAAAATACCTTCCTATTTTCCCAAGTAGATTCCAAAGACGTTAGAAATACCAGTTGCATTCACCCACTCTCACACGCGTGCGGTTGTAGTACATTTCAGTTTGCAGGTTTGTCCCAATCATTCCAGTGGATTGTTTGCTTTCAAGAATCTAATAGACAGGGGATCCCTTTCCAGGGACAAGGTATATAAAAGTTTCCGAGAGTGAAGTGTATATTTTAGGAGACCAATCACTGGAACTTGATTTCAGGTTCAATGAAACCTCTGCTGCTGTTGTTTTGACAAGTGAGAGCACCTAGCCAACTTCCTGTACTCCTGGAAGCTAAGCAGAGTTAGGTCTGATTGATGCTTTGATGAGAAATTACCGGGGAATATAAAAGCAAGAGACAGTAGACTAGGAAATTTACAAAAAGAATCAGAATAAGATAATGATCAACCACTTTCTGCACTGATGCCAAAACAAAGGCTTGGAGTCAAGGTTAATATTCAACAAAGAACAGCAGGAACTTATTGAGGCAGACAGAAAAGATTTGTGGAACAAAAAAGAAATGCTATGAATTAAATTAACTATCTGACTGTCATACAGATTACAAAATTCACAACGAAATATGAGGCCTGCAGCCATATATTTTCTTTCATGCCTCCCTTTGATCCTTTCCCTGACCTATCTCCTGAAGAATGGGAGGGCTCAGGAGCCCTTAGGTAATAACTCCTAAAGAAACACAATCAGACTGTTAGAATCAAAATTCAGTATTTGAGTTTTTCTGACTAGCAGGAGATTTCACTTTAAAATATTGATCAGAAAGCAAAATAGTATAATATTTTAAAAAGTAAAATTGCAGAAGGAAGGAACTATAAAACATCTCGCAAGAGATGGTTTAAAATAAACCAAAGCAAAAAGCAATATACATTTAAATTGCCGGGATGTCTCCTTCAGGCAGCATAAGAAGATAAATCCACAAATACTATCAAATCAATATCAACACTGTGCAAGGCAGACAAAGAAAATTGAAGGAAAAGTAGCAGTACAGATAGAGGTTTTAAGAAGCTATATTATACAAATGAATTTTTCTTTGTTTCAGTACAAAAAGTAAAGAGAGTGCTACAAACCTTGTGAAGGACAGTTATGATGAAATCTTACATCTAGGCTGAATTGGATGCCATTGACTCCTGGCAACTATATGAACAAATGCTTGCCATCTCAATTTGTAGCCCCTTCCCGGTTTTTTCAGCAGTTCTGTACGTGTTCTGTACATCTGAATGGAATGCTCCCACTCAAACATGTATGAGATTGTGACTTTAATGCAATAAATGAGAAGTAGAACTGGGAGAACATTTTCTATTGCTCATAATGGGGAGCCAATATTCTGGTTAGAGACACCATTGCAAAACAAAGATGTGTCAAAAACCCCCAGACACCCATTGATGAAATCTCACAACAATTTTGGGAGTGGTAATCTGGTGGAAGTTACATTGCATTTTACACTGCATTCCTTTATCTTATAAAATATGTTGTGCTTTAAGTAAAGATCTACATCCAGTTGAAAGGCAACTATTTATTAGAGAGCTGAGCAATTTGACAGAGCTCAGCTTGTAAACAAAACAAAACAAAATTATATCCTTAATTAGGAAATTGATATAAGAAAGGGGAGAATACATGCAGCCAGCTTCTGCTTGATTCTTTTCCACGTGGTTTAGCTTTTTTATGCCAGTCTCTCTTAGGGCTACCAGATCAGGACTACAAAAAGTTCTTTCCTACAGGTTTGTTTGAAATTTATTTGCTGTCCATCTCATTTTAAAGCAATTCTAGGTAGCTTATAACATAAAAACATTAAAAGGATTAAATATGAATGTTCCCAATAAAATCATGATACAAACAAAATAAAATCGTTGACACAAGATGGAAAAAAGGGCAGCTGATGCATGAGGGAAGGTATGGGTTTTTTATTTAATTTAATTTCTTATTTAATTAGAGACATTCAGTGTGATGTTCCCCAATTGAGGCCCCAAGCCATCTGGAAGAGCCAGGTATTGGCTCTTCCAGGAAAGTCAGAAAGGGGGGAGCCAATCTTAATTCAGAGGGTAAGATGTTCCAAGGGCAGGAGCTTCCCTAAACAGGCACTCTGCAGTCAGAACTATGTGGGGATAAGCAGATCAGTAGAAATTGCATGAATCTCTGTTTAAAACCCAGAGAAAAAAAACCATGCTGGTTTATTTTGTGCCAGAGGGGAAACGTTAGCATTATTTCACTGCCTGAATCTTGAAGAATCTTGAAAACAAATATTCCAAGGACTACTGGGGAAAGAGCTACTTATGATTGACTATACTCTAAATGAGTAGTGCATTCCAACTGAATTTCAGATCTTTTAAAGAGGAAAAAACACTTTATTCCTAATAACCTTTGTTCCACTAGACATTTCTTGGGATCAAAGAACTAATAGTTCTGGGCTGCAAAAAAACAGACAACCAGATTCTGTAATGGTTCAGAAAGATCTAGTTCTTTGATGTCATCTTTTAGTTTTCATTTTTACAGCCCAAATCTTGTTCTTCTAACTGCAATTAAATAACCCAGATTTACGCCTATAAATAACCCAGTTGTTGATGCAACACATCCCTAGATTTCATACAAGGTTGCTTATGCTAATTTTCTTCAACAAACAACACATTCTTTCTTTATCATCACCTTATTCAATAAACAGCTTATTTCTCAGGGAGAATGAGGAGGGAGGGGATGATGAAACAAACATGACTACATCCACTTTGCATGTCCCAGGTAATGGAACATAAGTATGCAAGAACACCATTTATGTGATTACATCACCACATGTATATTCTTATTTTAGTGCCACAGCAAGGAAGATCTACCCATTTCCCTTGTTCTTTACCATTGTTCTTTCTCCAAAGATAATTCCCCTTCTGCTATACCAATGAGCTTGGTTTCTAAAGGCAAAATTGCTGACGTTTAGCAACCACCTAGTTAGATTTTCTCCAGGAGGCTCTGTCCCCAACAGTTCACTCTTTGTTGCTATAATTGAGTCTAGCTATCCTGATGTTGGTTGTCCTCTTCTTCTCTTTCCTTCCACCTTTTGTAGCATTATAGCCTTCTCCAGAAACCTCGGTTTTCACATATTATGTACAAAGTAGCCTGATCATTTATGCCTTGTGTGAAAATTGTGGGTTAGTTTGTTGGCTCTCCATGCTATCCTTAGAGTCTTCTCCCATCTCCAAGTTCATCAACGTTAGTGTTACTGTATATGTCATTCTTATTTGTTAGTCAGGAGATTGTAGTTTCCCTTCACAGTGAAATTTCAATTTGAAGATATTTCAGATTGTAGTTTATATCCAGACAGCTGTGAAAATTGGATTAGCCTGAAAAAAAGCATCTGAATTTCAATAAACTGACAACTAGTTATTCAGATATAGTTATCAATTACTGTTTCATGTCAACAGACCTGAAATATAACATTCTAAGCTATGTTGCCTATTTCCTAAAATGACACCAAGTGACTAAATAAGAAGGCAAATATTTTTTAACTCAACTGCTTAGACCATGACATAATGCAGGAATAAATGCAGGAAAGATCCACTTTAGATAGATCTTATCAGAATACAAAATGATTTGGCTGATATTTTTTGAGTTAACAATAGGTACCATCTAGAAGAAAACTATACTACAATACATTTTAAAAAGGAATGGTGGGATACTTGTTAGTTTTAGGTCAAAAATGCTTCAAGGCATCATGTTTGCATCTTGGACAATAATATCACCCAATTTCAGGCCCTAAATGCTAAGTTTGATCTCTCTTCTAAAATAATAATCATGATAAGTCAGAAGAGACATTCTGTAATAAATTTAGATGCCAATGCTGCCTCCATTATTCTGACAAACCTGCTAGACAACCTAATCATTTCATTCAGTTCCTCAATTGCAATTAACACATTTTATCATCTGCCAACAATACCATTCTATATAGGGCAAATAAACTAGACCATAAAAGTCTAAGGTCTAAGACTATAAAATGTGGTTTTATGCTCCAGGTGAAATGGTAAAACAAACAAACAAATGTTTGTTTGATGGTCACTTTGGATCACATTATATTTTCCTCACTGCTGTGATATACCATAAAATACCATGAAGAAGGTACATTCCTCTTAATCTGATCAAGTTTAATAGGAGGAAAGGAATCGGGTCTGAGGTGCAAGGTCTTTTTCATCATTATCAGTGTTCTGTCCGGAAAAACGCGAGGTAGACCGGGTTCCAACAACAAAGTCTTTATTATATACAGCAGTTGAAAAACGGAACATTGGCTCAAGCCGCGGCAGCCTTTTTATAGGGATTTGCCTGCCGGCTTGTAGCCAATGACAGGTATTTAGTTTTGCCGCCTTTTGAGCAGCTTCGTGGATTGGTTCCTATTGAACCAATCCCTATTTAGGTTTTTTAGCCAATCAGAATCCTGTATTAGGAGTCTACTATTCTATATACAGAACACCCCTCCCCTCTTGGTTTAGTCCTACATGGTGACGTAGTCGCGCAGTAGGTGGGATTTCTTTTGACTCGACTGGACTTGCGCAGTTCATTTCTGCTGAAGACTTCGACTGGTTCGGATGGGGTTGCTGTCTCTCTGGTAAAATTCATGCCGCTTGATAAGGTTTGACACCACCGGTGCGTAGTGAGCCTTTAGTATTCTTTGGACCTCTGGCAAAGTCAATTGTTTCACATCTCAGGGCTTCGCCAAAGCCTTGGCCATTTTGAAGATTTTGGGCCCGCAGTGTGTCAAGAAAACAGCTCTCTTACGCTGGTCTGAGATCTCTTCCATCTCGTTACTTTCCAAATACATTTGGAAACGGTTTACGTAGGATTCCCAATCCTCTTCATTGGGATTGAAGGGTGCGGGCAGCATGTTATTTCTAGCCATTGTTCTTTGTCTAGTTTTATTTGTCGCCGCGTGCTCAGTCTCACGTTTAGGATGATCCCACCCTCGTCGCCAGTGTTCCGTCCGGAAAAACGCGAGGTAGACCGGGTTCCAACAACGAAGTCTTTATTATATACAGCAGTTGAAAAACGGAACATTGGCTCAAG
>BLBF01017251.1:0-10771 GCA_015471245.1 Laticauda colubrina
GTTTTTCCGAACAAAACACTGGCGATGAAGGTGGGATTGTCCTAAACGCGAGACCTGCACGCAGTGAGAAGAAGTCCAGATGGCGACGAAAATGCCTGGAAACAACGCACCGCCCGCACACTTCAATCCCAATGAAGAAGATTGGGAGTCCTATGCAGACCGTTTCCAAATGTACTTGGAGAGTAATGAGATGGAAGGAATCTCAGAGCAGCGTAAGAGGGCTGTGTTCTTAACACACTGCGGACCTATGGTTTTCAAGAATGCAAAGGCTCTGGCAAAGCCCCGAGATGTCAAACAACTGATGTGGCCAGAACTACAACGAATTCTGAAAGCCCACTACACCCCGATGGTGTCTAATTTAATAAAGCGACACGAATTTTACCGCAGAGACCAGAGAGAAGGAGAGACCGTTGCCAATTTCGCTCCTGCCCTTAGTCAAATAGGGGGTGAGTGCGAATTCCTGAACATTGACGAAGTAATGAGGGATCGCGTAGTGTTGGGTTTAAGAGACTCGACCGCACAGAGTAAATTACTCAACAAGCCCAACTTCACCGTAACCGAAGCCATCGCGGAAGCCACAGCCGCTGAAGCTGCAAAAAAATTGGCTGTCACAATGAAGAAGATGAACACACACAACGAAGAAACAAACCCAACCAAAGACAAAAAACAGTCTACCACCACCACCCACTAAGAAGAGTATGGCGGAACACCCGAGTCGAGCAAAGAAGACGACGAGGTCCACCATTTATTTGCGAACAAATAAGAGCACGAAAGAAGGAATTGGCAGGAATGCGCTGGCTGCGGAGGAAACCATTCCCGAGCTGAATGCAGATTTCTCGATGCCATCTGCAGACATTGCAAGAAACGAGGGCATATCGAGAAAGTCTGCAGAAACAAAAAAAGCTACAGCCCAACGAGACACAGAAATTCCCCAACACAAGCTGAGCCAAAACGAACTGAGAGAAAGTGGCAACAAGAGAAGCGAGCCAATACACAGCAAACTGTCACTATAGAAAGCGCTCAGACAGAAAGCAGGAAGAAAGTTAAAGTAATTGTAAATATTGAAGGAAAGCCTTGCAAGATGGAAGTGGACTTGGGATCTTTCCTTTCAATGGTATCTTGGGACACCATAAAACAACTAGTCCCAGGTATCGAATCCAAGGAACTTCAGAAGCAGCAACTAACCCTCAAAGACTACCAGGGAAACCAAATCCCTGTAGTCGGCATGGGACATTTCCGAGTCGCATACAAACAGTATGTTAAAGTGCTACCGCTGACCATAGTCGACCGAGACAGAACAAGCCTCCTGGGTACAAAGTGGTTTGCACCATTGTTGTAACTATGTATCATTTATGTGTTTGCAACTGTGTATCATTGCAACTATGTATCATTCAGGAATTTGCAACATTGTATCATTCACGTGTAATCATTGAGCTTCTGTCTTCTCAGTGACCTTTTACAGGGCACGTACAGAGACAAGGAGCTAAACCTCTGTAGAAATAGCCTATTTACATTTGAGATTACATTGTCTGGCATGCAGCTTTGTGAAGAAGGAATATCCTGATCAAATTATAAATCTTGCCATCCTGTCTGACCTGGTATCTTACCTTGTTTGAGCTATTGTAAATCCTTTGTATCCTGTCTGATCTGGGCTTGACCTAGGCTTTGAATAAACAATCACCCCCTTTTGAATGAGCATAATAAAAGAGCGTGTGCCAAGACATTCTGGGCGCGCTCATCCCGAGGAACTTTGTCTCCTGTCGTTTCTTTCTCCTTCGCTCCCTATCATGAGACACCCATCTAATGCGGGATAGCAGATACCGCATTCTGGTGACCCCGACGTGATTCCCTAAGGGGGATACGCCGCGACGCGCTCATGTCTTACCCGCTCGATGGGAGCTGTGCTTCGCCAGGCCTGAAGCGAATTGCACATCATCGGATCTGAAACACGGTCTTGACTTTCGTAAGTATGGGCGGAAACTTTTCTCAACAACAGACAGAGCATCTGAAGGAATTGAGGGAGTTAGTCGCTTCTTCTTCTAAATATTCTGCTAATTTAAAGGGCTCGCCTGTAAAAATGAAACCTATTGCTACATTATTGACTTATGTGTGGCAACCACTTATCCAGAGAAAGGGTCCTTAAAAATCTCCATTTGGCAAAAAATTGGTGACTATCTCCATAATCCTCCTCGTGCTCCTATTGGCATTTTGGTCACTTGGAGGAAAATTATGGAGGCTTTAAAAGTCCATTATAAAATAGAAGCAGAGAGTGTATTTGAATCTCCTCCACCAAGTTATGATAACTTTCCTGTCCTTCAACCCTCCACTCCCAATGATCGTAAGTCATTACGAGAGCCTCCCTCCATCCAATCCACTTCTTTAAATGTAGAGCTCTCGTGTCCTCCACCACCCTCCCGAAGTGGGGGGGGGGTGTTGTAAAAGCCATTCAACAAGCCTTTTCTGAAGGAGAAATGGATGAGGACACCCTTGCAGCTGCCTCCCTTTATCCTATCATACAAACAGGCAATCCTCCAGCTCCTCAGTATACCCCAATGCCGTACAAAATAATTAAGGATTTAAAAGCAGCTTGCAAGGAAAATGGTATTCAATCTCGCTATGTACAGGGTCTTTTAGGATCAATAGCCCAACCAGGAGCTGACTTGATAAATTCTGATTGGCGTACATTATTTGCCATGATCCTCACGCCTTCACAATTTTTGGTCTGGGAGTCAGAATTTCATAAGCGTACTGCAGCCGCAGCTGCTAGAGGCTTACTGGCAAATGTCACTCTAGATATGCTTAACGGTACTGGCACTATGCTTACCGTTGCCCAGCAGACTGCCACAGACGCAGCTGCTTTCCCTATATTACAGGATTGTGCTTTGGCTGCTGCTCGAAAGGTTGATAATGCGGGATGCGTGCCAAAATCTTTCTCTAAAGTTATTCAAGGACCTTCTGAGCCTTTTTCCTCCTTTATAAATCGTCTCACAGAAGCCTTAGAGAGACAAATTGATAATGAGGAGGCTTGTAATGAATTACAATTGAAACTTGCTTATGAAAACGCAAACGCTGATTGTCAGAAAGTTTTGCAACCATTAATTAATAAGAAAAATGTTACCTGGGCAGATTATCTTACAGCCTGCCGAATCATAGGAACCACATCCCATTCCATGTCTACTCTGGCTAAAGCCATTACTGAAGGCATGCAGCAGAACATGAGCTCTCTTCTTCCCATTTCCCAACAAAACACTCGCAAAATGGGCAATTGTTTTAATTGTGGCAAGCCAGGTCACTTTAAGAGCCAATGCAGAGTCCCGGGCGGGGGAGAAAATATGTCAAGAAACCAGATAACTCGCCCAAAGACGCCATGCCCTCGATGCCAAAAGGGCTATCACTGGGCTAATCAGTGCAGAGTCCAAAAGAATGAACAGCAGAATAACCCTGCAATCATTCAAAAACCTTTTTTGAATCAGGGAAATTAGAAACGGGGCAGGCAGGCAGACCCACAACAAAGGCTGCTGAAACTTGCAACTTTTCTTCTTTCGCTTACGATCTTGTTGCTAATGAAACTGTTACTTATCTTCCTGGTGTCACTGACTTTCTCTTTGTACGTCCTGTTCAGCCTTTTCATATGCCCCCCGATATTCCAGTGCTAGTCTTTCCTGTAAGGGATTTAGCTGAACAAGGTATTCTTGCCTCTCCTTTTCTGCATGACCCCACTGTATTGTCTGATGTCTGTCTGTCTGTACTAGCTAATACAGAAGTTACTATAAATGAGGGGGATGTTGTGGCAAAAATGATTGTGCTCTTAGACCAACAACAAGAGCAACTCTATGCAATTGAAAGACCAAGTAGTCAACCAAAACCTACGGTAACATTCTTATTGAATGGTCGATCCTTTCTTGGTCTTTTTGATACTGGAGCGGATATTTCCATCATCCGAACTGCTGAGTGGCCAAACACCTGGCCTGCAGATGTGGCACCAGCGGTGAGAGGAGTGGGGGGACTCCAGGAGACTCGCATTAGCAGAAACTGGGTAAAAGCCCATTCCCCTGAGTCTCAATGTGTTGCTTATATTAAACCAGCTGTAATTCCTCTGTATACTAATTTGTGGGGAAGAGACCTTATGTCACAGTTTAATGCACAACTTACCCTCCACTAACCATGCTTCGCTTGCATTTGACTCACAATAACCCTGTGTGGATTGATCAGTGGCCTCTCCCTTCTATAAAACTTGAAGCCTTACATTCTCTTGTTCAAGAACAATTAGATAAAGGTCATCTAGAACCTTCATTGAGTCCATATAATACCCCAGTTTTTGTTATCAAAAAGAAAAACGGCGCTTGGCGCCTCCTTCAGGATTTCAGGGCTGTGAATTCGGTCCTCCTTCCAATGGGACCCCTGCAATGTGGTCTTCCAAATCCTAACATAATTCCTCAAGAGCATGACCTTATCATTATTGATTTAAAAGACTGTTTTTTCTCCATTCCATTACACCAGTTAGATAGAAAATTATTTGCTTTTACAGTACCAACCTTAAATAAGCAGAGACCTACCAAACGATATCAATGGAAAGTCTTACTGCAAGGCATGTTAAACAGTCCAACTATGTGTCAATTTTTTGTGGATTTAGCCTTGCAACCATACAGGGACAAATATCCTCATTTTTTAATCTATCATTACATGGATGATATATTGGTATCTGCACCTGGCCCAAAGGGCACGGTATTAAAAACTCTGCCGTGCCTGACCTCCATTCTAGGTAAAGCAGGTCTCACAATAGCCCCAGAAAAAGTACAATCCAAACCACCCTTTTCCTATTTAGGTCACAAATTACTTGCTTCAGCTGCTCTTCCTTCCCTTCCCCTCCCAACACTTCCCCCAAAACCCACACTTGTGATCTTACAACAGTTCCTGGGAACCTTAAATTGGGCACGTCCTTATTTGGGTTTGACCACAGCTACATTAGCTCCTCTTTTTAATGCCCTCACATAAGGTAAAGCCCCGTCTGATGTTATCATTCTAAATAAAGAGCAGTTGCAGGCATTAAAAAACGTTTCCCATTCACTGGCTACTCGATGGGTGGATCGAGCTATAGAGAATTGCCCTTTATCAATTGCTTTACTAAATACTGTTCAGAGACCAACAGCTGTTATTATGCAATCTCATCGACACAGGTTCTGATTTTAGAATGGCTGCATTTGTCTCACACCCCACGGACCACAATCACTAGTAAAACCTCTGCATATTCCCAGTTGATCTTTAAAGGTCGACAAAGATGTAAACAACTCATGGGATGTGAGCCTGTTTCAATATTCACTCCTTGCTCACTGACCACGTGGGAAATGCTATGGTGTAATTCAGAAGAACTACAATACACTTTAGAAGAGTGGCCAGGGCAAACTTCTTGCCATTTACCAGTGGACCCACATTTCACTTTTCTTAAAACTCTCCCTTTTGAATGGCAATCCCCTCTCTCAATATCTCCATTAGTAGATGCACCTCCGCTTTATGCAGATGGGGGGAAAATGTATGGTGCTTGTGCATGGTACCAGGAGGGAGAGTGGAAAACTAAAATTACCCCTCCGCAATCTTCTGCTCAACAGGCAGAACTTGCTGCATCTCATATTGCATTTCAACAGTTTCAAAAAGCTCCTTTTAATTTAATAGTAGATTCCTTATACGTTTCTCAGATTTTGAAAAATATATATCAAGCCTATTTATCTCCTAGCATATCTGTTCCTTTGTTAAAATTGATGCTTCCTATACAACAATGTATCAACAGCCGTACGCATCCATTCTTTGTAGCACATATCAGGAGCCATCAACCTCTTCCTGGTATTTTACAGGAGGGAAACAAGGTGGCAGACGCTGCTGCAGCAGCTGCATCAGGTAAATCAATTTGTAATCTGACAGCAGCCCAAAGCCATGACTATTTTCACCAAAATAAAAAGGCATGACAAAAACAATTTTCTCTAACTCAGGCAGAAGCTGCTGCCATTATTCAACAATGCCCCACATGTAGTAAGCAAGGACATTCCATTCCCATAGGAGTAAATCCTAGAGGATTAAAAGCTTGTGAAATTTGGCAAATGGATGTAACTCAGTATCCACCTTTTGCCCCTTGGAAATATTTCCACGTTTCCATCGATACATATTCAGGGTTTATTCTGGCTACTCCTCAAAGGGGAGAAACTGTAAAACATGTCATCAATCATTCAATTCGTACCTTTGCCTCGCTGGGACGTCCAAAAGAAATCAAAACAGACAATGGACCTGCCTATACAAGTTCTGCTTTCGAGGACTTCTGTAACAGATGGGATGTAACTCACAAGTTTGGGATTCCCTATAACAGCCAGGGGCAGGCTATTGTGGAACGAGCTCACTTATCTTTGAAACGTGCTCTTGATCGATATTTGTTGCGGGAAAAACCTCCCAACCTCCCAGCATTGCAAAATTCTCTTAACATTTGTCTTTACACTTTAAATTTTCTTAATCTGACTGGCATTCCTCCTACTTCTGCTGCCTCACGTCATTTTTCCTCCCCTTCACCCCCCCCAACAGACCTCTGGTACATTATCGCAGATTGCCAGATCCCACCTGGCAGGGTCCCGCTGAGCTTCTCACCTGGGGATGAGGCTACGCTGCGATTTTACTACCAGACAAAACCACTTGCTGGGTCCCTGGTCGGACGGTAAGACCCTATCATGGGAATTCCTCCGCTACATCTGCATCTTAAACTCTTCCTGATATTCTTACCTATATCCTCTTTGCAATTTCTACCTTATTCATATCCTACTTATACCTTTGTTCAACATGGTCATTAGACCACATTAGAATTTCACTTTTTTAATTATGATAGTGACTGTCCTATTGTCTGCTGGCATAATAATCTTCCCATAAATCTATCTCCTTATATTCACACATACTTCAACAAAACCTATGCTTCCTGTCAAAAGATTATTCGTGTTAAAGCCACTTCATTAAGAGAACGCTATTATACTTGTTCCATGTGGGTACGTCATGAATATGCTACCCATAGCTTTCACTCTGTCACTTCTGTTTTGTTTACAGAACACTCTATCACTCGCTCTTTTGTTCCTTCTTTACTCTTCCTATGGAAAAGAACCTTAAAATCTTTTCCTCTATTCAAGCTAGATATAGGGGGACCTAAATGTCCTTCTCTTGTATCACGGGTTCCTCCAACCCAACTAACATCCTTGATGAATGACCAAATTAATCTTCATTGTCATTATTGTAATTATTATCCTTTTTCTACTAATTGCATTACCTTCTCATCTCGTAAATGTTCTACAACTAACTTGTCCATAGTCCTCTCTCCTACTTGTGATGCTTTTATATACCCGAACTCTGATCTTGCCAACAAACGACGCTTCAAAAGAACTGTCTATGACCATCCGCAGAAGCCTCATAGAAAATATAATATTACTTGGACTATAAAAGACTTTCAAGGCATTCGTTTAAGCTCTACAACCAATTCTTCTCGCATAGAAGACTTCTACCCACCACTTCAATTCGATTTGGCAGAAATGCTTGTAGGCTCCACCGCCTACAACTCGCCTTCTCATCCAACGGAGCCTAGTCATAGAGTGGTAAATAAATATAGGTTTTATGTATGCCCCGGACAGCCCATTTCCAACACTCAGACCCCTGCCCAACGACTTCTCGATTGCGGGGGGTCGTCGGATTACTTTTGCAAAGCCTGGTTGTGTGTTTCAACTGGACATATTTATTGGGATCCGGACACTAAGGGTGATCTCATTACTGTCACTCGCACCACATGGGATATTCCATGCAGTGATAAAAAATTGCCCAAATGCAACCCGGTAACCATAAGGTTCACGGACCAAGGCAAGAAAAGTACCCTATGGGACACTGGCTTGAAATGGGGTGCCCGCTTAAAAGGAATCTGGCCGGAAAAGCATTATGGAAATATTTTTTACATTCAACGTCACATTGAACTCCCTCGCTCTAACCCGGTGGGACCACATGAAAAGGTTATTAAATCCCCCTTCTTGCAACCCATAACACAGGGAGCTAACCCATTGATTCCATTGATCAAAGCTTCCTATGCTTTACTGAACTCTTCAAACTCATCAATTGCCTCTACATGTTGGCTTTGTATTTCTGCCTCTCCACCTTTTTACGAAGCCATCGCTTCCCAAGAATCCATTGCTAATTCCACATCAGACGAACGTTGCCGTTGGAGGAACTCCACTATTACTGTTTTTTCCATCACTGGGGTTGGTTGTTGCTTAGGAAATATTCCATCCAATTACTCACAATATTGTCATAATGTTTCTAATGGCTATCATTGTAATGTATATCTTCCTAAGAACCGCCTTGGCCACACCCACACCATCGGAGAATACTCTGCAGTCTACACCACTTCAGGAGGAAATTTAACATCACGCCTGAAAGGAATGTATTTTATCCCTGGCAATAACTCTGTCTGGGCTTGTTCCACCGGTCTCACAGCATGTGTCTACGGGGATGAACTTATTAAATCCAAATCATTTTGCATTCAAGTATGGCTTGTACCAAAAATTAACGTGTATAACTCTGATGATTTTATATCCCTACAGGCACCCATGGAATACCCCCTCAGAGCAAAGCGGGAAATTATTAGTACTCTCACTCTAGTTTTACTGCTTGCTCTGGGCACCACGGGCGCAGCCACGGGCATTGCAGGACTAGCTGTCTCTGACCAAAAAATTACAGCTCTGGGTTCAGTCATTGATGATGATTTATTACAAATTGAGAAATCAATTACAGCTTTGCAAAACTCCTTGACGTCCCTCTCAGAAGTGGTCTTGCAGAATCGTAGAGGCTTAGATCTGTTATTTTTAAAACAAGGGGGATTGTGTGCTGCGCTTAAAGAAGAATATTGTTTGTATGCTGATAGCAGGGGGATCGTGTTGGATTCTATGAAAGAATTAGAAAAACACTTAAAAGATAGAGAAAATGAAAGGTTAAACTTGTATAATTGGTATCAAGGCTTGTTTTCTATTTCACCATGGCTTACAACCCTTTTAACTGCATTGGCAGGACAATTAATAATCATTATATTGATATGTATTATAGGACCTTGTTGTTTTAATAGAATATTGCAATTTTTGAAAAATCAATTATCCTCCATAACTGCTAATGTTAATGTGTTATTGCAAGCTCATGTTAAGTCCTTAACACCAGATGAAAAAATGTCATTGCTGAGTTACCGCTCCTTGGACAACCTGACGCTGACGGGTCGCACTCCTGCCTAGATGACTGGGACGATGAACATTTCACAAAAAAGGTTCCTGTCTTCTTGAACAAGGAAGAAGACTCGTCATAAATAATAAAAACAGAGGAGATGTTGTAACTATGTATCATTTATGTGTTTGCAACTGTGTATCATTGCAACTATGTATCATTCAGGCATTTGCAACATTGTATCATTCACGTGTAATCATTGAGTTTCTGTCTTCTCAGTGATCTTTTACAGGGCACGTACAGAGACAAGGATCTAAACCTCTGTAGAAATAGCCTATTTACATTTGAGATTACATTGTCTGGCATGCAGCTTTGTGAAGAAGGAATATCCTGATCAAATTATAAATCTTGCCATCCTGTCTGACCTGGTATCTTACCTTGTTTGAGCTATTGTAAATCCTTTGTATCCTGTCTGATCTGGGCTTGACCTAGGCTCTGAATAAACAATCACCCCCTTTTGAATGAGCATAATAAAAGAGCATGTGCCAAGACATTCTGGGCGCGCTCATCCCGAGGAACTTAGTCTCCTGTCGTTTCTTTCTCCTTCGCTCCCCATCATGAGACGCCCATCTAATGCGGGATAGCAGATACCGCACACCATTGGGCATCAGGATGACCGGAATAGACCGAGTAACCACAACCAGATGGGAAGAAGACCTCATCCAGGAATATCAGGACGTGTTTGATGACTCACTGGGCAAGTATCGGGGAAATCCTATTTCCTTTAGTCTAAACCCCCAAAGAACACCGCAGAGACTAAAAGCCAGGCGAGTTCCTTTTGCACTAAAGGCAAAGATAGAGGAACAGCTAGACAAATTAATAGCCCAAGTGGTATTAGAACCTGTGGACCATGCCAAATGGGAAACGCCTATAGTTACACCTATTAAACCAGACGGGTCCATTAGAATCTGTGGTGACTATAAGGCTAACCTGAACTATGCATTGCAACAGAGCGCATACCCGGTGCCAGTAGTCCAACATTTACTACACTCCCTGGGAAAAGGAAAAATTTTTGCTCAACTCAACCTAGCGCAAGCTTATCAACAGCTCCCAGTGGACCCAGAAACAGCTGAAGCACAGACTATAGTTACCCACAAGGGCACCTTTAAGTGTAACAGACTCAATTTGGAGTGAGTGTACCACCAGGCGTATTCCAGAGTCTAATGGAGCGCCTCCTAAATGGCATACAAGGAGTCGTACCATATTTTGATGACGTCCTCATCTCAGCCAAAGATGAAGCTCAACTTAAAGACAGACTTAAAAAAAGTACTCACTAAATTTAGAGATTCTGGCCTCAAAGTAAAAAAAAGAAAAGTGTTGCCTAAAAAAAAATAGCGTCGAATTCCTGGGCTATTTAATAGACGGAGAGGGTATACACCCTACAGACAAAAAAATTAAAGCTATCAATGAAGCGCCAGAACCAAGAAACAAAACCGAACTACAAGCATTTTTTGGACTGATAAATTTTTATAATGTATTCCTACCAAATAAAGCCACA
>BLBF01017261.1:0-20127 GCA_015471245.1 Laticauda colubrina
CTAGCTGTTTTATTGTGTCCCACGATACCATGGAGAGGAAGGACCCCGAGTCCACTTCCATCTTGCAGTGTTTTCCTTCGATTTTCACGATGACTTTAATTTTTTTTCCACTTTCCGTCTGAGCGCTCTGTATAGTGACAGTTTGGTGTGTATTGGCTCGCTTCTCTTGTTGCCACTTTCTCTCGGCTCGTTTAGGCTCGGCTCGTGTTGGGAAATTTCTGCGTCTCGTCGGGCTGTAGTATTTTTTGTTCCTGCAGACCTTCTCGATGTGCCCTCGTTTTTTGCAATGCCGGCAGATGGCATCGAGAAATCTGCATTCGGCTCGGGGATGGTTTCCTCCGCAGCCAGCGCATTCCCACCAATTTCTCCTTTCGCGCTCTTTTTTGTTCGTGAGCAAACGGTGGACCTCGTCGTCCTCTTCGCTCGATTCAATTGTTTCGCCCGACTCTTCGTAGTGGGTTGTGGTGGCAGGGTGCTTTCTGTCTTTGGTTGGTGTTTCTTCGCTGTGTGTGTTCATCTTTTTAATGGCTACGGCAGATTTTTTCGCGGCTTCAGCGGCTGTGGCTTCCGCGATGGCTTCGGTAACGGTAATGTTGGGCTTGTTGAGCAATTTACTCTGTGCGGTCAAGTCTCTCAGGCCCAGCACCACGCGATCCCTCATTGCCTCGTCTATGTTCAAAAATTCACACTCACCCCCTATTTGTCTGAGGGCAGCGATGAAATCGGCGACGGTCTCTCCCTCTCTCTGGTCTCTGCGGTAAAATTCGTGTCGCTTTATTAAGTTAGACACCATCGGAGCGTAGTGTGCTTTGAGGAGTCTTTGCAATTCTGTCCACGTTAGTTGTTTAACGTCCCGGGGCTTCGCAAGGGCCTTTGCCATCTTAAAAACTGTTGGCCCGCAGTGCGTCAGGAACACAGCTCTCTTGCGTTGCTCTGAAATGCCTTCCATTTCATTGCTCTCCAAATACATCTGCAAGCGATCAGCATAGGAATCCCAATCCTCTTCGTTGGGATTGAAGGGTGCGGGCGGTGCATTGTTTCCAGACATCTTGGTTGTAATCTGGACTTCTTATCACCGCGTGCAGGTTTTTCCGTTCAGGACGATCCCACCTTCGTCGCCAGTGTTTTGTTCGGAAAACACACGAGGTAGACCGGGTTCCAACAACAAATACTTTATTCTTCAACTAGTTAGTAAATAGGAACACTTGGCTGAAGCTGAGGCCAGCCTTTTATACAGGCTGGCTTGTCTGCTTGCAGCCAATGGCAGTTGTTTAGATTTGCCGCCTTTTAGCAGCTCTTTGGATTGGTTCCTAGTGAACCAATCCAATGTTCATTTTATTGACCAATCAGGTTTGTAGATTTGGAGTCACCCACTTTACATATAGAACAGGGACCTAGAGGTCTTCCATTCCAACCCCATGCTTAATGCAGGAGCCTTCACAATCAAATGGTTGTCCAGTCTGTTGAGTTTTTTTAAACTCCAGTGATGAAGCATTCACAATTCTGGAGATAAGCTATTCCATTAATTAATTGTTCTTGCTCTCTGAAAATTCCTCCTTACTTCTAGGTTCTCTCTTTAACAAGATTTCACCCATTATTTTTTGTTCTGTCCTCTGTTAGAATGAATCAATCCCCTCTTTTCTGTGACAGCCCCACAACAGTACTGGAAAACAGTTATCACGTTCTCCCTTCTCTTCACTAGGCTAGACAGTACGTCAACTGTTCATCATATGTTTTAACCTCCAGACCTGGGATGACCCAGAGTATATCAGAAATAAAACAAAAACCAAAACGTAAATAAAGGTCCTTTAATGCCTTCAACTTGGCTTCACTATTTAATTTTTCACAGTTGAAGATTAAACTATTTTTAAAATAACATTCCAAACAAAAGAAATACCCTTCAAATTCAAAGAACCGATAATGAAGCAAAACCCAAAAACAAACTGTACTGAATAAAGTTCCACAACAGACCAGGATAAATAATTACAAATTTCAAGAAGATAACCAGGTACAGTCCGTTGGAAGAATGCCAACCAAGATAAACACACATCTAGGAATAAAACAAATAAAGCACGCAGGTCCAGACTCTTATTCAGTTGTCATACCTGCAGCCCATGAAGAGGATCTAGGCCCTCTCCTCCTCAGTAGACCACGTCTCTCCCTTATCCTCTCCTCTTTGCATGTCCTAGGATGAATAGGGGATGGGCCTGGGTCCTCCTCTGACTGTTCAGCCAGTCTCTGCCCTTCCCCAGCCTCCACCACCTCTGGAGCTACTTTTCCATTCCCTGTCGGCTGTTCCTCCTCTTCATCAGAGTCAGTCTCCACCAAGGGCATGACAAGACAAGACCCTTTATATACAGTAAGAATGTGAAACACGAAAAGAATGTGCTTGTTCTTCTAATCATGAAGTACACACTTTCCTCTCATGTCTCAACCTGTTAGCTGGGTGGGAAACTTTTGGCAGAACATAGCAAGCCCATTGTGAATAAATCATCTTCTCTATAGCAATGTACTATAAACACTGATACTTGAATAATGAAATTATAAAATGAACTATATAATATTTGAATTAAGTCAAAGGTCTGATTAAGAGGAAATATTTATACAAAGCAGCCTGTACAAAAATTGTAAACTTGGAGAGAACAAAGGCTATGTTGCCACCTGAAATAAATAATGAACAGAAAGAAGCACTATTTTTTCCTAGCCATGAAATAACAATTGCTTGTTTTTAACTATCAGGCGAGAACAGCTAAGCCATTTATTTTCCAGCAAGAAGAAAAGAACAAGAAAAAGAAAGATATATTATAAGTGAAGAATCTCAAAGGAATTTTGTCCATTTTGAACTAGGTTGATATACTGTGTATTTAACAACTGTATGATTGTGATTTTGTGGTTCAGATTGGAGAAGGAAGAGTGAAACTTAATGCCAAACCTAATTTATATGAAAACAAGAAAAAGTCAAGCTTGGCTTTTGTTTTTAGGTTCTGCTCTTGAAGTCCTTGGAACCTTATGTTGCGGGATTGCTGCCTCAGCACAGGTTTCTCAGTGTACCATCTTGGTTTAATTGAAATAAAGTGATATTATAATTCAATGTGACAAGCTCCTTGGGGCAGTAGAAATGACCACCTCTGGATAATATTGAAATTATTTTTTAAAAGGCACTTGCAGTCTGTTCTGTCACATAAACTCTTTGAGGTGTTTTCCTTCCTTCCTTCCTTTCTTCCCTCCTCCCTCCCTCTCTCCTTCCTTCCTGTCTTATGAAATACATCAGTTTTCAATTTTAATTTGATTTCAATTGAAATTGAACTTAATAAAATAAATATAGCGTCAGTCTACTATAGTTTTATGTAATAGGTGAAAAAACAACTATAATGACTTGTGGGGGTGTTTCTTTTTCTCCATAATCATGCTACCAGTATTAGATTTCTTAAACAAAAAGAAGAAGAAGAAATAGACCAAAAAATTCCCCCAAATCATTAAGTTATTGAGACTATGGCTAAAAATCATAAGAGCTTCTATCAGTTCATCAGGATAGTATTACTAAATTTTATAACAAATCTACAATCTCTTTTCAACAACAAAGCAAAATCCCTTGTGACAAGCAACATTCTAATAGCTCCTTCTTCCATATGAGTTCATTCATATTGGAAAGGTTCAAGAGGCTCTTGCAACTCCATCAGCTCAAAGGGTAAAATACACATTTCTTTTTTGTTACCAATGACATGCTTTCAAACCCACCTTCATGCTTTCTTAATCTTTAGTCTAGATAACTCTGATGCTATGCAACAAATATACTTCTTATTCCTTTTAGCTTCTTTTATTTGTATTTCAGAGCTGTGCAACATTGGCTTCTGAAGTTTCATTCCAGCGGTAGTAAAATATTACTACTGGTTCTGTGGGCGTGGCTTGGTGGGCTTGGCTTAGTGGGCACAGCAGAGAAAGGATACTGTAAAATCTCCATTCCCTCCTCACTTCTGGAGGAAGGTTACTGCAAAATTCCCTCCCCATCCCACTAACCTGCTTTCCAGCTCCGTTGTGCAGGGCAACAAAAGAAGACCCAGCCGATCACCTTGGACGCAGGAGGCAGAGAATGGAGGTCATATTTGCTGGTTCTCCAAACTACTCAAAATTTCTGCTACCGGAAATACCAAAGCAAGGATTTGTATTCCTTATCTCAGAAGTTTTATCTTGAAACAAAAGTAAGGCCTTGTCCCTTAAATATCAATAGGAAACTTACAAGTGAAAAAATAATGCTTCATTAGAATTCTGGTATTTCGATACCATTTAGAGATGTAAACACAACCCAATCCAGTTTAGAGGAAGCAATCCATTATTTGCTCTTTATGAGAATCAGCTCATCAGCATCAGCCCATATGAGGAACTGGGATAACTACATTGGGTATTTTAATATCCACAAGATTTAAGATGGTAATTTTATACAAATGTACATAAAAGTTCCCACCAACTCTTAGAAGAGTGACAAAAGGGATGGTGATGAGTTGTTATTTTTTTACCCAACAGGCAAGGAACGCTTTAGAAATAATCTAACCTAGCACTTTGGTTTTAAGTGACAAAGATTGTATGTATTTCAATTCTAAGTAATCACAATATTTATTTAAATTTTTCAATTTCCATAGTCGCCCAACTCAGCCAAATGACTCTGGAAAGCTTACAGTTCTAAATCTATAAAACCATTAAGACAATTAACAATCTTTTTTCCATTGGTAACTAAGCTATTTGGGGAATATTCTGAGAATTAGGGTTAGGGTTACACTCTCTTTTGCCTTTAACATTTGTCTTCCAGAAATGAAATTTTTTTCTTGCTTTTTATGAGCATGATTCTCATGCGCCTGGTGGAGACTGATTCTGAGGGAGAGGAGGAACAGCTGACAGGGATGGAAGTGTGGCTCCAGAGGTTGTGGAGAAGGCTGGGGAAGGGCAGAGGCCAGCTGAGCAGTCAGAGGAGGATTCAGGCCAATCCCCTATCCATCCTAGGCATACAGGAAGAAAAGCATAAGGGAGAGATGTGGTCTACTTGAGAGGAGAGGGCCTTGATCCTCTTAATGGGCTGCAGCTATGATAACTGAATAAGAGGACAGACATGCGTACGTGCGAGCACTGGAAACAAAGCATGGAAATATCTCTTGTTTATGGTTCCTCTCTGAGTTTGGTATCCTTCTCAGTATGTGTTCTGTTATCTGTGGACATCCTCCAGCCCTCATCTTGTCTGATTTATGTTGCTTTTTTTCCTTCTTCTTGTAACTGTTTGTGTGGGAGTTTTTTGTCTTCTGTCAAGGATATTTGGAGTTTGGAAGCAAAGTGAAGAATTAAAAGGGGCTTCACCTGTTTTCTGTGACTATGTTTGTTTTGTATCCCACCCTGGGTCATCACAATAACTGAATGAATACTGCTAGATCACACAGATTCATTGTGGCCCATTAGTTTCCAGTCACATAGTACATCAGAGCATCAGAGTTAGATGGGACCTTGGAGGTCTTCTAGTCCAATCACAAGCAGGAGACCTTATACCATTTCAGACAAATAGCTGTTCAGTTCTTCTTGAAAGGCTCCAGTGATGGAGCACTTTACCAGTTTTTGAAAATGTTCTGTATAAAGAATAGTAGACTCCTAATACAGGATTCTGATTGGCTAAAAAACCTGAATGGGGATTGGTTCAATAGGAACCAATCCATGAAGCTGCCCAAAAGGCGGCAAAACTAAATACCTGTCATTGGCTACAAGCCGGCAGACAAAACCCTATAAAAAGGCTGCCGCGGCTTGAACCAATGTTCCGTTTCACAACTACTGTTAACTAATAAAGACTTTGTTGTTGGAACCCGGTCTACCTCGCGTTTTTCCGGACAGAACACTGGCGACGAGGATGGGATCGTCCTAAACGCGAGACTGAGCACGCGGCGACAAATAAAACCAGACGAAGAACAATGGCTGGAAACAACGTGCCGCCCGCACCCTTCAATCCCAATGAAGAGGATTGGGAATCCTACATAGACCGTTTCCAGATGTATTTGGAAAGTAACGAGATGGAAGAGATCTCAGACCAGTAAGAGAGCTGTTTTCTTGACACACTGTGGGCCCACAATCTTCAAAATGGCCAAGGCTTTGGCGAAGCCCCGAGATGTGAAACAATTGACTTGGCCAGAGCTCCAAAGAATGCTAAAGGCTCACTATGCACCGGTGGTGTCAAACCTTATCAAGCGGCACGAATTTTATCTAAGAGACCAGAAAAAAGGCAAGACCATCGCTGATTTTGAGGCAGCCCTCCGACAAATAGGGGGAGCGTGGGAGTTTCTGAATTTAGATGAAGCGATGCGGGATCGAGTAATACTGGGTTTAAGAGACTCTAATGTACAGAGCAAGCTGCTAAATAAACCCAACATAACCGTAGCCAAAGCCATCGCAGAAGCCACAGCCGCTGAAGCTGCGAAAAAAATCGGCGGTCAAAATGAAACAGATGAACACGAACAACGACGAAACGAGCCTGGCCAGAGGGAAGAAACAATTTCCCACCACCACTCACCACGAAGATTTTGACGAGACATCAGAATCTGGGGAGGAAGACGACGAAGTCCACCGCCTATACATCAACAAGAAAGGGCGCGAAAAAAGAAATTGGCAGGAATGCGCTGGCTGCAGAGGCAACCATCCTCCAGCAGATTGCAGATTCCTCTATGCCATTTGCAGAGCTTGCAAGAAAAGGGGGCATATCGAGAAAGTCTGCAGAAATAAAAAAAATTACAGCCCAAACAGATGCAGCAACTCCCCCGCACAAGCTGAGCCAAAACAAACTGAGAGAAAGTGGCAGTGGAACAAGCGAGCCACTAACCGAGAGAAAACACATCAGACTTTCACTATCGGAAGCGTTCAGACGGAAAGTGGGAAGAAAGTAAAAATAATTGTAAAAATAGAAGGCAATCCCTGCGAAATGGAGGTAGACTCTGGGTCTTTCCTATCAATGGTGTCATGGGACACCATCAAACAACTGGTCCCAGATATCAAACTCAAAGAACTCCAGAGACAAAAATTAACCCTCAAGGACTACCAAGGAAACCGAATTCCTGTAGTAGGCTTAGGATATTTCCAAGTCGCCGACAAACAACATGTCGAAATACTACCATTGACAATAGTCGACCGAGACCGACCAAGCCTCCTGGGCATCGAATGGTTAGCACCACTGGGCATCGGGATGACCGGAGTAGACCGGGTGGCCACAACCGAATGGGAAGAAAACCTGATCCAAGAGTTCCAGGACGTTTTCGACGGCTCCCTAGGCAGGTATCGGGGGACCCCAATTTCCTTTAGTCTAGACCCCCAAGTAGCCCCTAGGAGACTAAAGGCCAGACGAGTTACTTTTGCTCTGAAAGCAAAAATAGAGGAACAACTAAATAAACTAATAGACCAAGGGGTTTTAGAACCTGTTGACCATGCTAAGTGGTCAATGCCAATGCTACAACACCAATCGTAACACCAATTAAACCAGATGGGTCGGTTCGAATCTGTGGTGACTACAAGGCTACCCTGAACCACACATTGCAACAAAGCTCATACCCGGTGCCAGTCGTACAACACTTATTACATTCTCTTGGGGGAGGAAAAGTTTTCGCTAAACTAGATCTAGTGCAAGCTTACCAACAGCTTCCAGTAGACCCCTTAACGGCTGAAGCACAAACAATAGTGACCCACAAAGGGGCATTCAAATGCAACAGACTCCAATTTGGAGTGAGTGTAGCCCCAGGCATTTTCCAGAGCCTCATGGAACGCCTATTGAATGGTATAAAAGGGGTCGTACCATACTTTGACAACGTCCTAATTTTGGCCAAAGATGCGACCCAGCTAAAAAAAAGACTAAAAGAGGTACTAACTCAATTCATAGAATCTGGCCTTAAAGTAAAAAAAGAAAAATGCTGTTTAATGATTGATTGCATCGAATTCCTGGGCTACTTAATAGACGGAGAGGGTATACACCCTACTGACAAAAAAGTCAAAGCTATTAAAGACGCACCAGAACCAAGGAACAAAACTGAACTACAGGCATTTTTGGGACTAATAAATTTTTATAATGTATTTCTACCCCACAAAGTGACAATAGCGGAACCATTACACCGATTACTGGATAAAAAAACAATTTGGTCTTGGAGTTATAGAGAAAAGAAAGCCTTCCAACAAATAAAAAACTTATTAACATCAAACACCGTTCTTATCCAGTTTAGTAACACACTTCCATTGACGGTGACCTGCGACGCCTCACCTTTTTAGTCAGTGCCATCCTGAGCCACCAATTGCCAGATGAGAGAGAGGCACCCGTTGCATACTATTCAAAGACTCTGTCTAAAACCGAGCATAATTATAGTCAATTGGACAGAGAAGCCCTGGAAATCATCGCCGGAGTGAAACGCTTCCACGAGTATCCATATGGAAGAACATTTCTGATAGTAACGGACCATAAACCGCTACTGGGAATTTTGGCGGGAAACAAGCCAACACCGAACATTTTGTCCTGCGAATGACTAGATGGTTATAATTCCTAGCAGCCTACTCTTATACTCTGACACATCGCCCCGGGAAACAAATTTCCCATGCAGACGCATTGAGCAGAGCACCATTACCGACTATAGAGGAAGACCCGGCACCGACGATGACCACCTTGCAGATAGAGACATGCCCCGATCTACCCATATCTGTGAATGATGTCGCCAGAGCCACTGCAAGGGACCCATTAACTGCCCGTGTACTGAACTGGGTAGGTAAAAGCTGGCTGGAAAACTTTAAACCTTTCCGGACCAGACAAACTGAACTCTCAATTCAAAAAGGTTGTTTGTTGTGGGGTGATCGGGTAGTTATCCCTTCCAAATTACAAACTAAGGTGCTGGGTATGCTTCACGAAGGCCACCCTGGAATTGTTAAAATGAAAAGCCTTGCTAGAATCTATGTCTGGTGGCCGGGTATAGATAGGGACATCGAATACTGGGTAAATTCTTGCAACAAATGCCAAAGAACCAGGCCTTCCCCACCAAAAGCACCCATAAAGGACTGGGAAACCACATGAGGCCCCTGGTCACGAATCCACATTGACTTTGTGGGTCCTACTAAGGGGCATACTTTCCTAATTGTCGTAGATGCATACTCAAATTGGCTGGAGGTTAAAATTATGCCATCTACGACAACTGAAACCGTTATAAACAACTTGACAAACTCTTCGCAACACATGGCCTGCCGGACGTCCTAGTGTCCAACAACGGGCTACAATTAACAAGTATCCAATTCGAACAATACCTAGCCTCCCGAGGTATAAGACATGCCCTAACCGCGCCGGCCCACCCGGCTGCCAACGGTAGGGCAGAGAGAATGGTCAGGTTTACCAAAGAAGGGTGAGAAAAAATGGACATTGGGGATGTCCAAGATAAAATAAATCGCCTACTCACCCTCCAGCATATCACACCCAGTACTATAACAAACAAAAGCCCGGCAGAATTACTAATGGGAAGAAAACTGAGGTCGCAATTAGACAGATTGCACCCAAACTATACACCAGAAAACCCCCCCGACTCCTCCACCCGTTTCAGGACATTTGAAATAGGCGAGCTAGTCTATGCAAAAAATTTTACCGGGGACCCATTATGGCTTCCAGGAACAATCCCACAAATTACAGGCCCTCGGTCCTACCGACTAACCATAGACGACGGCAGGGAATGGAAGCGGCACATAGACCAGCTTCGGTCCCGAAACATAGAAAGAAGTACAAACACACAACCACAAATATTAAATAACGACGAAAATCAAACCAAGGAGGGGGGGGGGAAATACGAGAAAATAATAAAGAACCGTTTAAATTAAACACAGAGTACAATAACAAACAAAAAGAGCAAAAAAGAGACTTACAGTTAGAAGAAAATTGCGAGAAGAGTCCACTCGAAGGGGCCAGCCAGGCCAGCTCGACCTGCCCGGAGAAAACAGGAGGGAGCGGCAAAACCGCCGGCCTAAGAAACTCAGGTGGCAGTAAAATGGCTGACTCACCCTTCCAGGCGGTTCCATGGAGAAGGACCGGAGAGACAGCAACCCCATCCGAACCGGTCGAGGTCTTCAGCAGAAATGAACCGCGCATGTCCAGTCGAGTCAAAAGAAGCCCCACCTACCTGCGCGACTACGTCACCACGTAGGACTAAACCAAGAGGGGAGGGGTGTTCTGTATAAAGAATAGTAGACTCCTAATACAGGATTCTGATTGGCTAAAAAACCTGAATGGGGATTGGTTCAATAGGAACCAATCCACGAAGCTGCCCAAAAGGCGGCAAAACTAAATACCTGTCATTGGCTACAAGCCGGCAGACAAAACCCTATAAAAAGGCTGCCGCGGCTTGAGCCAATGTTCCGTTTCGCAACTACTGTTAACTAATAAAGACTTTGTTGTTGGAACCCGGTCTACCTCGCGTTTTTCTGGACGGAACAGAAAATATAATCATTTCCCAAGAAATGAGTGAGATAACTCATTGAGGTGAGTCTCACAAGTGCTTTTCAAAAGGAAACTGGACTTTCTTTGTTTTTTCTTGAAGATGTTTTGCTTCTCATCCAAGAAGCTTCATCAGTTATGACAGGAATCAACAAATGCTTCTTGGATGAGAAGCAAAACATCTTCAAGGAAAAACAAAGTCCAGTTGCATTTTGAAACAGCATTTTTGAGACAACCATGATCTGGATGACTGAGAATCTCCATAAAAATTTAGCCATAGCTGAAGTCAGCCAGGTAACATATAGCAATTCTGATGCTTTCCCAGTTTAAGCAGTTCACCCACTATTATCTTGTTCTTTCCTCAAATCTTTTTTTTCTGTATGTTGACATAAACAATTTGTCCTTTTTTTATGTTTATAAAATATGCGTCCCTGTGATCTAGGCAAGTTCTGTCCTTAAAATCATAAGCTATTATTTTCCTTAGAATGAAAGCACCAAGTAACTTTTAATTTTCACTTTAACTAACGACAGAATCATATCCTCCATATGCTGTTTGAAGGTAGGTCGAATCTTAGGGTGGGTCAAATCTCTCTATTTCAAATAAGTTACTCCTTATTTATTCATTATTCCTCCCTATGGTCAATATTGAACATTGTAACAATACGTAATTTAGACAACAGTCAGGGTTTGTGAAGTAAACATTCTAAAAAAAATGTATCCAGAAACGCCAATAAATTACCCCATAACACTGTATATTTTTTAAGACTTTTTAAGAGTCACCTGTATAATAAGTTTAGTAAGGGAATAAATGTATAACAACAGCTCATATTTGGCTTCAACTGCTTGTTTCTCTCAAAATCAGAATATTTAAGGATTTTGCCAATGCATACATCCATTTAATCACGTTCTGCTATGTATTAGTCCTGCAGGAAGCAGGAATGAATTGGCTTTCTTAATGTACTTTGTGCCATGAAAGCACTAGGATGCATCTCCTCAAGGCAAAGAAGCAATTCCTTTTCCTTTGATGAGGTACTTTGCATCATCTTTCTATTTGTGTCAACTGCCATTTGCAATATGCTGGTACAAGCTGTGGTGGAATTAAGGCTAGCTTCACTTTTATAATTCAGGATGCCATTTTGCATAATGAAGCTGCTTTAAGATGGGCTTCACCAAAGTGAAGCATCCCACAGAAAATCAGCACAATTTTATTATGGATAAGGCACATTGCAATGATGATGTGGTAATATATTATTTACTTATAATGTATGCCTTCCAACTATGTGGAATCTGTGTCCTGAAAACAGGTTCAGCAGACTTATTTATCTACTCTAGAACAATATAAATATGGCATCTATATTTCATTCAGTTCTCAGTAAACTGATGGATCTTGAAGAGAATTTTTTTCCTAGGGTGCAGTCTATTCTGGAACAATAAGAAGCAGAATGGGGGAATATTTTAAAGCTGACTTGTTTATGGCCAGCTTCCTGGATGCCTATCACAAACAAGAAATGCTACGCAAGAATGGCCAGGGAAAGCTTTGAAGTTACACTGACAGATGTTAAGATGTTAAGGGAGGTGGAGCAGGTTTGCTGGCTAATAAAATGTATAGAATCCTGGTCCTCTTATTTTTTAATATATGTTTTAAATGAAGTGTCCTTGAGTTTAAGAGAATTTATCCCTTGAGGCTATTTTTCCCCTCATATTTTGTAATGGCTATTACAACAAAACAGAACAGATGAGAGTGTCTTTTTTCCCCCTGAGACTGAGACAGATGCTGTGGATGTGCCATTAGGAAAAGATGAACAACATCTGGCAAGGCATCCTTTGTGCTTGTATGTTTATGTACGACATAATATATTAAAAAATTGGCTGTTTCTCTGTTTATTTGAATTGGATATTCTATGATTAGAAGTGCTCTCTCCGTCTTGCTCTCTCACTCTTAGTAAGAGAGGATTCTGAGAGAAAAGTTTTGAGGAGCATTTTTGAAAGAATATTATTTTACTTTATGTCAGTAATTTCTCACAAGTAGCAGTGAGTAAATACTTTCAAGTATATCGACATGAATGAAGGTGAATGCATGTGTCCCAGGATAATGTTGCAGGATTGAATGTGGGTCAGTCCCCGGGACCAGAGCTTTTGTCTTCCGAGTTTTTAGACTTGTGCTGGAGCCCATTTTCAGTGTGTGCCTGGAACTGTTCTGTGTCGTATTTATATGGTAGCTGGTTGTGTGTGGTTTCTTGCCTGTTGATTGGGATGTTGATGGCCAGCTATTAAGTCATTGGCTTTTTTTTTCTTGTGCTGCCAAGCCCTCATCTCCTTAAGTTCTTGATAAGCTGGTGGTAAATCAGCACTCCTGTTGACTGACAAGGGGCCTGTTTCCTGGCTGTTTCCCGGCTGATTGACAAGGCTTCAATCATTTTCCTGGCTGTTTGTACCTGCTTGCCCAACAATTTTAGTAGCTGCAAAATTGAATGTTTGTCCTCGTTCATTATACTGTGAGGCTACCAAAGAGTTTGGATCTCCTTGTCTGGACTGCTTGCTTGGGTTCTTTCAGTCTAGTGGTTAGCTTCCTCCTCATCTGTCCTGCATAGTCATAGGAGCAAGGGGAACTGGTAGATTACATTGGAAGTATTTCCAAGCAATCTTTGCAACAAGTTAAACCAAGCTTTTAAATTTGAACAATGGAATAAGTATGCAGAAAATGAGTTACTTTCCCTTTCATGTTCAACATAGCTATACCTTTTGCAAGTATAGATTTCATGTTCAACATAGCTATACTTTTGCAGGTATAGATTTAATATTTTAATTAGTTTCATTTATTGAAATATATTTTTATTTTATTTATTTATATGACCATAGCTCTGAATAAAACAATATGTTTTACTTTGTGAAAATTTATAAACTATCCTAATGTCCATACAATGTTTATGTAATGATAGACAATATCAAGTCAGCATGAATATATTTATCTTGTTGCCATGAATTTTAATTGTCCATAAAGTGGAAGGTAGTAAAGCTTCCAATTGGTACAAAGAGCTGCATCGTTTGTTTTTTGTTTATAACATTTGTACAGCCTCCCAACTCAACCAAAGTGACCCTAGTTGGCTTACAAAAATTTGGCAGAGTTGTTGAAGCAGTGTGGAAAAAATGAACATCGTATCTTTGACACTTTGCTCTGAAGATTTCAGTAACTAGTATCAGCCTCAATGGAAGCATATTTATTTGGTCCTGATAACAAGTTGATCTGTAAAAAAAGTTCATATATTTCATTTTCTCTATCCTTGGGACGATATTATAAAATAGATGACAATTGTTTTGATTTCGTATAGGGAAGGCAGAAGTTTGAAGAAGTAAGGCACAAAAAATAGCTGTATTAAAACGTACCAGAAAGTAAAAATAATTAGTCCAGTATTCTCTTTCTGTGTTTTTGAAAAATATAATCCATGTATTACATTTTTTTAAAAAAATCCAGATCGTTTCTTTATATATATGTCTTTATCGAAGGAAATTGATAGTCTGTGGACAGAGTATATAAGAAACTTTTAGATGTGCTCTGACAAAGCCTTTTCCTTCAAAAGAGCATATCTTTTTAAAAAATTCTTCTTGCTGAAGAATGGCCTTCTAAACACTTCAAAACTTGTCCACAAATATTTCTAAAACTTATGGCTACCCTTTTATTGTGTTTCTTATCCAGAAGAGCTGTTATAAAAGGGATAGAACCCTCATAATATTTGTTTGTCATCAGGTTATTTTTACAATGCAAAAAGAAGAAACAGCAGCTGATAATATGGGTCTTTCCTAAAAGGAGCTCTTGATTTAAAAAGAGAAATGGAAGAAGACTGCTTCCCAGCTGCCACTCCATTTGTTATAATCTTATGTATTGTGAATCCATCTATGAAGCTGATGATATATTATAATTTGTGGCAGGCAAGGCTACCATAACCATACACTCTTCTCTGCCATGGTGTAGTTAGTTAGCAATGCAAAAAAGAAGAAGCCATTGGTAAATGTAAGGCTTTATTACTGTCAAAGGCATTAAAAGTGCTGTATAAGCTATTTAAGTAACTATGAAAGCCATAGGGCATCTGTTTCTCAGATTCCCATCATTGCAGTTTTTAACAATACATTGCATGAAGTGACACTGAAATGGATAGACTATGCCTGTAGATATGCCTAAGGTCTAGTTTGACATTATATTTTATTCTGTAACCTAGATTTTTCTAAAGCAGCATTGGGGTCCCTCAAGCTAATATACAGATTTATGTGCAATTCTCGGTGATTTAAGATCTTGGATGTTCTTAAATCTTATACAACAGGCTTATTCATGTATTATTTTAAATGTTTGCCCTTTAGTTTTCAATTCTAGCATATCTCACAAGTATGTCAAAAAAACACCAAACCATAGTATGTTGTTACAAAGTAAAGCTGCAGATAAACAAAAGGAGCAATCACGAGCAATAGAGAGATGATTTTATGTCCTGCAAAGCTTTTGATTTTGAATATCTTCTTGAAACAAAGTGCATCATAAATTCCTTTTGAAACCACATTTTATGGTGGCTTTCATATTTATGAGGAGAGAATTAAAAAAAAGTCAGCAATGCCAGTTGTATTCTTCATTGCAAGTCATTATTCACTTATTTTTTGCAATGCAGTGGAAGTTTTATGTGCAGTGGAAGTTTCATACGCTCTGAAAGGGCCTCAGGTTGGCTTTAATGAACCTTTGAGAGAGGTGCCTGTCTCTTCAGTGCTCCAGACAACAAGTTTATGTGTCACTCATGCTTATGAGTTGCACAACTTACTAATAGAAAATGGCAAAAAAGAAAGAAAGAAAGAAAGAAAGAAAGAAAGAAAGAAAGAAAGAAAGAAAGAAAGAAAGAAAGAAAGAAAGATCTATTGGGAATGCTGGATTGATTTCACAATCATGTGGTTTGCTTAACTACTAATTTTTTTAATAGTTGTCACAAAAATAGTCATAAAATCAAGTCCTATTAGGTTGTGATCTTCTTAATGGCTGGAGTGACCTACAACGAACATTCCAGGTTAGATTGTGGTTTTAAGTCAAGGTCTATCTGTTTATCATATTTGCATGGGCTCATTTCTGAGCTGGTAAATTGCCTCTAAAACACTAAAAGTTTCATTCAGACTTCTGGAATCGTACTTTTCTAGCCTTTTAAAAGGGAAGAAAAAATATGATAGTGTTTAAAAATTCTGTGGACACAAAGCATTCCTAAATTCTTGTTTCTAATTTGAAGCTTGAGCCTGAATGCTTAATTTTAAATTAAGCACAACCAAACATTGTGTAATCAGAATGTATTTTCCTGAAATTAAATTATTTCAGAAATCATAAATCCTTTAGAATTGAATAAAAAAAGTAATACGCTAAAAAGGCTATTTCTATATCCTGATCTTATTATAATTGTGTTTCATTACTTTAATCCATTTCACAAATCTAAAAATAGCTCATAGATTTCTTTACATATACATAAATTGAAAACGTGAACCATTAGTAGCTGATTTCAGTCAAAGTGTATTTTTGTTGCTTGCTGGTGTTTGTTAGTTTTCTAGAAGAATAATAGCAAGCAGGTAATTATGAAATGTAATATTGTACATGAATGTGCTCTAAATAATATGAATTATCTGTTTTGCCTGAATTAAATGGTGTAACTAATTAGTTAAAGTAATCCATGGACAATTGATATATTCTACATTGAATTTAGAACCTTCTCATGACAAATTGTTGCCTAAAACAGAAGAATGTTCTGAACCAATATAAAGTACTTTATTCTGTACCTAATGTGTTGGGCCACAACATGCTTAATAGAGTCTAAGAATTTTTTGACAGCCATTTACTTAAATTCTCTATAAATACTGATACGATAGTAGCTGTAAGCATGTTTTTCCCTTTTCTGTTCAATTGAGTCTGATTCTTTACTGCTTCTTAATAGCCTGGTACAAGTTACAAGGTAGTGCTTTTGCATCAGCCATTGGAAATATAATGATTTTCCAGGACTTAATGAGGTTTCCTGAATAAATAAAAATGTTTCTATTTGCTGTCCCTGCATTACAGATATTTTACCATTGCAGAATAATCTTGTATGTCCAATTCCACAAATAAAGAATGTGATCATAGTTTAATTTCTGTGCAAATACTGCTTGGCAATCAATAAGGTAATGACAAAAAATTGATTTAATACAACCCTGAGATAAAGAAAGGGATACCTAATTTTATAATTAAAAGGAAAGCTTACAGCTGGAATGCAAAAGAAAATCTAATAAATCAATATAATTATATTATGTAAATAAGCTAATATAATTAATACCCTAGAGAATATGTAGCTCTCATGAAGAATGCTTACCCCTTCCAACAAAATTAATTTACTATGCTAATTTATTGGCAGATATGTCATAATATATTATCAATAGGATATAAGTAAGCTTTTATGAATAATGGGACTATTTGTTTGCTTAGGATCTGGATAATTACTAAAAACTTTAGAAACCTAGAAGCACCAGTTCAAGTCTTTAGTGATATACTCATTCAAAGAGTCTGACAACAGTGTATTTATTCCATTATGTTCCATGATTGTGAAAATGTATAAATAATTACAGTTTTTCAATTGTTTATGTGGCATTCAATCCAAAATATTGTCAGTTGTCCTTTTGGCAAAGCTCCTAATCAGTAAGCTAGGGCATCACCATATTTTATACAGTTATTGTCACTGTTTATCTTTCAAGTTTACTTTGTACTGGAATAAAATAACTAATGTCTGTTTTTCTTGTTTATATCTTGTAAAGAAATAGTGCTGTAGAATAGAGAGTAGGTCCACTAGATAGCCCGTTTGTACTCATTCTTCTATAGAATTTTAGAATTTCAGGTTTGCAGTGCTTATATAGATTCTTATTTGCTAATTTCTCAGAGTATTCTGTCTTGCTTAAAAGCAAGGAGAGTGGGGAGTGTTTTGTGTTTAATATTTCTTGAAAAAGGATAAAAAATGAATCTGACAGCCTAATGTACAGTAGGAAACCAATATATCCAAACCTCTGGCTAAACCAACATTCATACAGACTGAATCTGTACAGAATCCATATTCCTCATAGCTAGGAAAACAGAATGGGGATGCTATTTTGTGTGCCTGCTGAATTCAGTATGCTGGAAAGCACTTATTTGTTTAAACGATTTTATAGCTGCTGATCTCATGACAATTTAGACAACATAGATTATTTGCTTAACTTTGGGTCAATATTATAGATATTTCCCTAATTTGGCTGGAGTTTGGATGTTATGCAGTGTCTCCCCACCTCCTTCTTTCTCCTGCTTATGTCTCTTACTCATTCTTTAATCCAGCAAAATAACTGACAGAAGATGATTCCTGTGCAAAAACTATATAAATTATACATAATATTTAAATTATATATTTATTGTCACAGCCAGTATCTATTTTAGTGAGGATTAGACTTCTATATTTATAAGAACCATCAATTAAATTGCATGTTTTAATATTGTAATCTAGTTTGAGAACACTGCTGCATTACAATGTCTTTAAAAAATAATTATAGAAATAGAAAAATAAAACCCCAATCTACTTTGAGTAACCCAAAGTAACTGTAGAGTAGCTGTTAAGTGGAGTGTTTTCCATTAACTTCAATTCGATAGAAATGTCATTTGACCCTGCTCCTTATATCACCCTTAGATATGAACATTGTTTGCTTTACGGAGATAAATCATGAGATGTTTTGTCAAAGCTGAACCAAAACAAGGCATCAGTTTGAGGTTTTATATAAGATTGATGATAACATTCATTTTAAAAAGAAATTGCACAGTAAAACTGAGATCTCTGGTTAATTCTGATGTTACTTACTCCAAGCAAGGCAAACCTGCCGTTGATGTATTGTGTGTCTCTCTTTCTTAATTGCTTCAGTGTTTAATGTAGGTGAAAAAGCACCACCCCAATACAGCAAATCTGATTTACACCTCCAATGATTTTTCATAGTATTCATAGATTTCAGGTGTTTTATTCGGAAAACACATGAGGTAGACCGGGTTCCAACAACAAATACTTTATTCTTCAACTAGTTAGTAAATAGGAACACTTGGCTGAAGCTGAGGCCAGCCTTTTATACAGGCTGGCTTGCCTGCTTGCAGCCAATGGCAGTTGTTTAGATTTGCCGCCTTTTAGCAGTTCTTTGGATTGGTTCCTAGTGAACCAATCCAATGCTTATTTTATTTGACCAATCAGGTTTGTAGATTTGGAGTCACCCACTTTACATATAGAACACCCCTCCCCCCTTAGTTCAGTCCTACGTGGTGACGTAGTCTCGCAGGTAGGCGGGGCTTTTCTGGACTCGACTTGACTTGCGTGGTTCATTCTTAGTGCAGACTTCGACTGGTTTGGATGGGGCTGCTGTGTCGTCCATTCTTCTCCTTGGAACCGTCTGGAAGGGTGAGTCAGCCATTTTACCGCCGCCTGAGTTTCTTAGGCTGGCGGTTTTGCCGCTCCCTCCCTTTTCTTCCGGGCAGGTCGAGCTGGCCTGGCTGGCCCCTTCCGATGGGCTCTTCACGCAAGTCTCTCCAAACAGTGAGTCTTTTATTTGCTCTTTTTGTTCGTATGTTTCATTGGGTTTGGTTTTAAACAGTTCTTTATTTATTTCTCGCCTTTCCCCCCCCACCTTGGTTTGCAATTCGCGGGTTTTTTCGGTGAATGTTTGTAAGTCTGGTTCTCTCTATAATTTGGGATCAAAGCTGGTCTATGTGCCGCTTCCATTCCCTGCCATCCTCTATTTTTAATCGGTAGGATTTGGGGCCTGTGATTTGGGTAATCTGTCCTGGTAGCCATACCGGGTCCCCGGTGAAGTTTTTAGCGTATACCAAATCGCCTATTTCGAATTGTCTAAACCGTGTAGAGGAGTCGGGGGTTTTCTGGGGTAAAATTTGGGTGTAACCTATCAAGGTGAGATCTTAACTTTCGCCCCATAAGTAATTCTGCTGGGGACTTGTTGGTTATGGTACTGGGCGTTATGTGCTGGAGTGTGAGCAAACGGTTTACTTTCTGTTGGACATCTCCAGCGTCTATTCTTTCTAAACCTTCTTTAGTAAACCGGACCATTCTCTCAGCCCTGCCGTTCGCAGCCGGGTGAGCCGGCGCGGTTAGGGCATGTCTTATACCTAGGGAGGCTAGGTATTGCTCAAATTGTGTGCTGGTTAGCTGTGGCCCATTATCTGAGACAAGAACGTCCGGTATGCCATGGGTGGCAAAAAGGTTGTCCAGCTTTTTAATTACAGTTTCTGTTGTCGTTGATGGCATAACTTTTACTTCAAGCCAATTCGCATAGGCATCAATGACAATTAGAAAGGTATGCCCCTTGGTAGGACCCGCAAAATCAATGTGTATTCTTGACCAAGGTCCCCGAGGGGTTTCCCAGTCCTTAACGGGTGCTTTTGGTGGGGACGGTCTAATTGCCTGGCATTTGTGGCATGAGCTTACCCAATACTCTATGTTCTTATCAATACCCAGCCACCAAACATAACTTCTAGCAAGGCTTTTCATCTTAACCATTCCCGGGTGCCCTTCATGTAACAACCTAAGTACCCTTGGTTGTAGTTTGACAGGGATTACCACCCGATCACCCCACAACAAACACCCCTTTTGGATTGAAAGTTCAGT